>CM037851.1:127966420-128154365 GCA_021234595.1 Delia radicum
ATATCAATGGAAATGTGCTGAGATTATTATGATTCCTAAGCCCAATAAACCTGAAAATGAATTGTCGTCATATAGACCAATTAGCTTGCTGCCAATTTTTTCAAAAATTTTTGAAAGATTGTTTTCAATCAGCTTGCTCCCGCTATTGGAAAAACAAAAGATTATCTCAGACCATCAATTTGGCTTTCGACATAAACATGGAACACCGGAACAATGTCATCGATTAGTTAACATGATAACCGACTCATTGGAGAGGAAATTGTACTTCTCTTCTGTGTTTTTAGATGTCAAACAGGCCTTCGACAGGGTATGGCATGACGGTCTTATGTATAAGCTTAAAAAACTCTTACCAGCTCCATTTTACCTCTTTTTAAAATCGTACTTAGACGACAGAAAGTTTTATGTTAAAGTTGATGATGATATGTCTAGCATATGTCAAATTAAATCAGGTGTCCCAAAGGGCAGTGTATTAGGCCCTATGTTTTACACTTTATACACTTCTGATATGCCATTAAATGAAAATGTTCTAATAGCAACCTACGCAGATAATACTGCTATATTACCATCTAGCAGCTCTCCAGTTGAAGCATCACACTTGGTACAAATGTATCTTAATCAACTACAACAATGGTTAATAAAATGGAAAATTTGTATTAACGCAGATAAATCTAATCATGTAACATTTACTCTGAGAAAAGAAGAATGTCCATCGTTGTATATTAACGGTTCAGAAATTCCAAAAGCTAAAACCGTTAAATATTTAGGAATGCATCTTGATCATAGACTCACATTGAAAAATCACATTACAGCAAAGAGAGATCATCTAAATATTAAAACCAGAAAAATGTGGTGGTTATTAAGACCAAAATCTGAGCTAAGCCTGGAAAATAAGATCTTATTATACAAGACTATATTAAAACCAGTGTGGACATATGGACTGCAATTATGTGGCACGGCGAGTAACTCTAATGTGGAAATTCTACAACGTTATCAATCTAAAACTTTGAGGTTTATAGCAAATTCCCCGTGGTATATGACCAATATTCAGATTCACAGAGATCTTAGGGTTCCTTTCATAAAGGACGAAATAAATAAGTTTAGCTCTCGATACATAGATCGACTAAGTAACCACTGTAACGTTTTAGCAATTTCTTTATTAGATGAGACAGAAGAGATTAGAAGACTTAAAAGGTATCATGTTTTAGATTTGCCTTTCAGGAAATAAATATATTAAGTTAAAAATGTAAATTTTGCAAAAAAATTTTCGTATTGTTTCTTTTTTATTTTAAACCGAAAAATATGTAAATTACTTTGTAAATAAAAATTTTTAAGATAAGTTTATTAGGCTTGTTGAAGCTTAACAACGTCTGTTAAGTACTTTTACATGATCAAATTTACTAAATATTGTAAAATAGATTGTAAATAAAACTGTTGAGAAAAAAAAAAAAAAATTTTTAGTTAAATTTTCTTTAATTAAATTATAATACATTTAGGGCCGTTATTACAACTTTAGCTAAACTTTAGCTAAAATGAGAAATAAAGTGAGCTATAATGTTTTTCGTTATTACAACTTCCAAAAAAAATAAAATTAATATTTTTGATAATGTGGCAGCACCAAACTAAAAACCGATTATTGGTTTATGAATTGGTTATAAAAATACGTAGTGGCAACGTACTTTTATTTATTTGTTTACAAACAAACAATAATTTGTGAAATTCGGTTGCGAAATTCTGTATTTTCTTCTTTTTCTTTATAGAGCAGAAAATGTGGTAACTTTAAACACATAAACCTTACGTTTAAAGTTAAAGGCAACAATGTCTTCCCTTTAGCTTATGGGTCACTTTCAGCTTAAAGTATACTTATAATAACAAAAAACTAATAATCTGTCAGATAACATCCGAACTTTAGCTATTGGCAAGTTGTAATAATGTCCCTTAGTTTAACATAAAAAAAACAAATGCGGTATTTACGAGTCTCAGAAAATTGCTTTTATGTTTTAAATGCTTCTATTCAAAACAGGAACAATTTATATGTATTTTGGATGGATGGTAACCGATTCGATGCGGGTTTCAGTAAGGGTAACGCTTTTTTCTTTTATTTCGGTAACGGTATTTTAGTGGTAACGATATTTTGGTATCGGTTTTTTTAGCGTTAGCGTTATTTTACTAATTTCGGTAACGGTATTTTAGCGGTAATGCTATTTTAGTTATTTCGGTAACGTTATTTAAGAATAACGGTTTTACAGTTGTTTCGGTAACGGTATTTTAAAAGTACCGTTATTCAGGTAATGTCAATAAACACTAATATTTTTAAGGCACATTACGACCGAATTGCAATGACTAGCTAGTTTACGATCAAGCTTTGGGAAGATATATCAACTAACAGCGATTGTTTTTTTTTAGATTACGCTATTTCAATTATTTCGGTAATGGTATTTTAGCGATAACGGTATTTTAGTTATTTCGGTAACGGTATTTTAAGGATTTGGTATTTAAGTTATTTCGGTAACGGTATTCTAAGGATAACGATAGTTATTTGAAATGGTTTTGAATCGATAACGGTATTGACTGCCATCCCTGATATTTTGCCTTTTACCAGGCTGATTGTGAATACAACTCATGTATTTTGTTATAAAATGCTTTTTAATACATGAATTTACGGATCCGAAAATATATGTGGAACCATATATGGATTCATACAGAATGCCCCAAGAAGAGATAACATGCGCTATCTCAAAAATTAAAAAGAAGACACCCGGTGAAGATGGTATACCACCTGAGATCCTTTAAGCGGACCCACAGTAGCCGCTGAAATCATCCATCCTTATATTCGAGATGCCTGGACTAACGAAGAGCTTCCTAGTACATGGGCAAGAGCTTCCTAGCTTCCTATGACCAGCGAAACATTTCAAACAAACGATGGAGTGAAACAGGGATGCCCATTATTTCCGCTACTATTCGCCGTCGTACTGGATGAAGTTATGCTAAAACTGTGCAGTAGGAGAAGGGGCATTGTATGGGATTTACATAATCACCTAGAAGATTTGGAGTTCGCAGACGACATTGATCAATGCAAATGATCTGGTAGTGCTATGAAAAAAATGAAGGTTTGGAGATAAACATTGATAAAACAAATGCAATGCGTATAAACAACACAATTGACAACCATATTGTAACACAATATGTTAATTCGTTTTGCTATCTGGGATGCATAATGACGATAGATGGCGAGGTGGAAGAAGACGTAGCAAACCGACTCAAAAAGGCCAGATCTGCATTTGGCCGATTAAATAGAACGTGGCAATCACCACAAATTTTGAAAAATACAAAGATGCGTATATTCAATGCATGTGTAAAATCTACACTTCTCTATGTCAGCAACACATGCTTGATGACAAAGACTACAGGTTTTTATAAATAAATGTCTGCGCATAATATGCCTCATATTTTGACCAAACACAATTACCAACATAGACCTGTGGAAGCTAACGAACGAGGCACCTGCAAATTGTCAAATAGGCAGACGTAAGTGTAAATGGATAGGCCACAGATTAAGAAAGCCAACCGGAAGCATTACAATAACTGCTTTAGAATGGAACCCTCAAGGTAGCCGATGCTCGGGTCGCCCGAATATCTCTTGGTGAAGAAAAATCATCCAGGAACTCAATACAATAAACACAACTTTTGACGAAATAAAAACAATATAAAACAATATATATAATAAAAACGAAGCCCGATGTTCCCACGTGGAATAATTAAAGAAAAAATAAATAAAAAAATTGTTATAGTAACTTTTTAATTATGATCTGAAACCTGACAATTCAAAATGAAATGCAATTTTAAAAGGTCAATAATACATATAAAATTCTCAAACCAAACATACTAAACCAACTAGAAAAACAATCAACTAAAATAGGTTGTCTTTAAATATTAATTATTATTAGCCGGATTCTCAATTCGTTCTTAGTAATGGTAACATTAGCAGTTGGACTGGCATCTCTGCCAAATAAAACGCTTTAAGATTTAAAGCTGTTGGCTAAACTTTTAAGAAAAGACGAAAATAACTCATGTTGTTCGGGTATTCAATTAACATCACCAATTTTCTGTGGTTGCGTTTTACCAAAACTGTAGTATGGTGGGAAAACTATATTTTAATCATATCAATACCTGTATCAACATTTTTCTTTGGACAAGTACATCATCTATGTGTGGAAATATTTGGAATTTTACAAATTCCTCGGTGCTCTGGACGAAATTTTAAGACAAATTTTTAATTAATCCAATCTGCAAATGTGTTCGGTTTCTAGTTGATGTAAGGATGAAAATGTAGCTTAGGAGAAAAAATCTAATACGCGTTTTTTTGCTGTATAAGTTTTTTGCGAATTAAAAAAATGTATGCAGTTTTTTATCGAGCTTAAATTGTTGCATTTTTTAAATAGAAAACTTTGTATAATTTAGAATTCTCGAAGAAAATTATGCCGCAAATAATAGCGCTAGGTGGAATTTTTTTATTTAAGCCGAATTTGAATACTTACATCAACTAGAAACTCAGCCAGCATGCAGACTGAATTAATTAATTTTTTTTCAAAATTTGGTTTCGACAACCGTGGAAATGCATTCATTTTGCAAAATTTTAAATTATGTCCATACATAGGCATGAATAAAGAAAAATTTTAATACCGAATTTGAACTGATTAGAACATAATTTTCCCATCCTATTGAATTTTTCATAAAACGCAAACTATTGCGAATTTCATGTTTCATATACCGTTGGACGCGCCTTGTATTGTATACATTGTTTTTAGTTAAAGTTTAAAATTCTTAAAAAAACTAAAAAAAAATATCTTAATGCTAGAAACGAAATATTTTGGGAATCATCACAACACAAACCAAGGTACATTTTGAGGGGTGGACAGAAAACACTTTTGATCTCCATACAAGGGAAGTCGGTCTAAAGTACATGCAATAAATTTGTTTTTACCAAAATTTTTCTTTATACTACCACAGCATTGTGGTTGTTGCCATAGGCCAAAAATTAAAAATCAAAGTAAAAAGGTTTGTGACGAAACGTATCATCACTATCTCCTATTAAAAAAACTCTTTTGTGAGGTGTTGTGTTATGTTTGTTTATGTATTGTGTTATGGAATCAAGTATGGATGCATGTGGGCTTATGTAAAGCATGTGTGCTCATGCATGGATGCATATACAGTAAATGCGTTTAGGACGAATCGTGGGCTATCAGGAACTAATTTGAAAGTCCCTACGCAGGGTTGCCATTTTGGCATAATGGATGCAGCACTTTTTGTGATTTAACACTCAAATTTTATAAAAAAAGGGCTATTATGTTGAATTTTGTTATGATTCCCGACGATCAATTGTTACAACACACGGATCCATCTGAGTCTACTCGTCGACGTGACAGTCAATTGGGAATCTCAAGAACATCGCTGCGGCGCATTCTAAAAGTTGATCTGGCGATGTTTTTGTATACAATTCAATTGTCTGAAGAATTGTGTTGGCCCACACTGCACAGTGGGATAAATCACAAAATTTGTGGAAATAATTCGGCCATTTGTTAACTTGTGGTCCGATTGCAACGAAATTTGCAACATGCTTAAAAGACATAGGATGGAGTTTAAGTTTTGATTTTGAACCTTCCACACCCTTTGGGGGCGGTAATATGGCTGCCCAAAGTTGGGTACTTTTTTCATAAAAAATTTTGAGTGTTTGCCATTTTTTTGTTTCTCATCCGATTTTCAAAAAATTAACATATTAGTAATCTTCTTGTAAAGATGAACAAAAAACATGCTTTAATGTGTGGGTTACCTCCAATAGTTTCCGAGATATTCCGATTTGAAAATGTGAAATTCCAAATTTTGTCCGACTCAGGTCCAAAGTTTTCCGAATATCGGGAGAAAATTGGGACCAATTTTCGTTTTAAAATAACGGTTATTTAGCCAATAAAATTCATGATTGAATAAAAAAAAATTAGTTCAATATCTTGTTTCAGTCAAAAATTACATTAGTTTAAAAGAAATTAAAAAAAAAGTAAATTTTGGCGATATTTTCCCCAAAAAGCACCAAACTTCTTATCGCTCCAGACAAATATTTTTCTTCTGAGCATATAAAGTATGTATACTTTTCTGGAAGGTCTTTTTATATAAATGCGAGTTGTGGTAAAAAAAATTTTGATTTGTAAATACTTTTCCCCCCATCCGCTTCCAAAGTTGCCACATTTTTGAGGTAAATATCAACTTTAACTCACAGTTAAAATTTGTGCACGCCTCCAATTGGGTAGTGGAAACCGGTTTTCGATACTCCAACAGATACCTAATGTAGTGGGTAATCCAAATATAAAGGTAAAAATTTCAGTTTTTGCTTAAATGAAAATTTTCACTATTCAATAAAATATTTATTAATAGACATAATCGAATGATTTTTTGGATTTAACTAGACTTTAAGGTCAACAAATCGAAACAAATTTCAGAAATTATGATTTTCTGAAAACAATCCCACAATTCCTACAAATAAAAAAAAAATTTCCAAAAATGGGATTTTTTCGTTTTTTGCTGCCATGTCGTCATTTAAAGCGGGGATTGGAAATGACTTACGCACAACATTATGTATCTGTTGGAGTACCTAAAACCGGTTTCCACTACCCAATTGGAGGCGTGCACAAATTTTAACTGTGAGTTAAAATTGATATTTACCTCAAAAATATGGCAACTTTGGAAGCGGATGGGGGGAAAAGTATTTACAAATCAAAATTTTTTTTACCACAACTCGCATTTATATAAAAAGACCTTCCAGAAAAGTATACATACTTTATATGTTCAGAAGAAAAATATTTGTCTGGAGCGATAAAAAGTTTGCTGCTTTTTGGGGAAAATATCGCCAAAATTTACTTTTTTTTTTAATTTCTACTTTAAACTAATGTAATTTTTGACTGAAACAAGATATTGAACTAATTTTTTTGTATTCAATCAAGAATTTTATTGGCTAAATAACCGTTATTTTAAAACGAAAATTGGTCCCAATTTTCTCCCGATATTTGGAAAACTTTGGACCTGAGTCGGACAAAATTTGGAATTTCACATTTTCAAATCGGAATATCTCGGAAACTATTGGAGGTAACCCACACATTAAAGCATGTTTTTTGTTCATCTTTACAAGAAGATTACTAATATGTTGATTTTTTGAAAATCGGATGAGAAACAAAAAAATGGCAAACACTCAAAATTTTACCGCCCCCAAAGGGTGTGGAAGGTTCAAAATCAAAACTTGAACTCCATTTTATGTCTTTTATGCATGTTCCAAATTTCATTGCAATCGGACCACAAGTTAACAAATGGCCGAATTATTTCCACAAATTTTGAGATTTATCCCACTGTGCACTGTAGTTATCTAAAAAACATAGTTCTTTGAATTTCTGTTGAAGATTAACTGAATACAACCAAACAAAAAAATAATTTGTTCAGGTTTGTTACAGTCAAGGTGATCAGAATTAAGCTCTAAAAACTATTTACATGTTCTTAAAATATGCCATAAAAAGTACAAATATGCTCCTGAAATTTAAAAAAAAAAATTTCTTTAGCATTGCTAACATAAAAACTATTTTTTTTTAGTACAGTTGGAGTAAGCTTTGCGAAATTTTTTTAATTTTTTTTTTATAAACAAAATCAACACTCAGGAAATTCGTCGTATTAATTATTTTAAAAGATGGTGAAAGATGAACACATGGCAAATTAAAATTTTCAAAAAATTAATTTAACTTACAAAATCGGTGTAAAAACCCCCAAAAAGAAAAAACATAAAATAAAAAAATTACCCGAGTCTTATGCTTTTTCATATTAAATTATATCATAATATGTGATTATATATGGTGGCATGCATGTTCATATCTGATTATATGTTTCTTATGTGGCAACATATATAACGATATAAAGGGTCCGCCATCTAACGTTTTTTTTTTTTCAACTAGTACTTATTTCGTGAATGGTAACACTTAGCTCATGTCTGATTTGACAGATAATTAGTTTTGTCCTTCCGCTGCACGAATATGGTCCGTATGTTCGTTATCTTGTGAAAAAAGTGAAAGAAACTGGCATCCTCATCGATAAACCAAAGCGTGAAATATGATCTTACTTATGCTATACAGACCCAGAATTTGTCAATTGCTCCGAAATGGATATATATATTTTCTTCTTCTTCGCCCAGGAAAAAAACATGATACAGCATATTTCTGGTTGCCCTGGTTATAGGAAATTTATCGAAAACAATTTATGTTCAAAAGTGACCAAATTTATCAATAAATCTCTAGGATTAAAGTTCTGTATTAATTTATACAATACATGTCATTAAAATGTTTTAAAATTTAATAATGATTATTGTATTAACGACTAGTGAATTTAAATCCGTAAAAACATTAATCGCCTTTTTTAAATAGGCCACATTAAATTTTTTGTTCCACATTTCGAAAAAAATACCTAGGGTAGAAACGGTAATGGCATGCCATTACTTTTCTCACTAAAAGTAATTACACCATCTTACTCTCTGAATTACATGAACACAAATAATAAGGACTTACTACTAACTAGTTAATTTGCCCATTATTTTAATACAAAAAATAATGCGTTACCCACAAGTACTAATTTCAATATAAAATAATGAGTCCATACTAGTAAGCATATAGGCAACCACATATTTTTCGATTTTTCGTAAGGTATTTTTTAATGGTATGTCGTTATTTTGCGCGATATCCCCATATAAAAGTAATTATGTTTGTAATGACAATTGACCAAATATGTACGAATATAAATACTAATATGGTAATGCTTTTCTACACTGGGTATGCTATATATTTAATATGTTAATATAAGAAAACGGGATCTTAAAGATCAATTTACAAACCGAAAGTAAAGAGTGCTCCACAGTGATATGTGCATAAAAATCTAGTACTTTTTCTACTTTTTTCCTCCCATCTAGCACTATTTTTTTCAACGATCTAGCACTTTTCAGCATTGAAAATATGGCAACACTGCACATTTGTTTTTTTTAACCGGGAAAAATTGAGCCAAGTCAATCAAATAAAAGGTTTTACTAGTTCAACCTTTATCAGCGATATCTCAGCCCTTTTTCATCGCATCTGAACGATCGAGACCTCATTTTAATCGTAAGTGTGTTTATTTTTAAACACAGTCTAAAAAAATTATATTTCTGATGCAATTGCGTGTTTTTAAATGAATTTGGAAGCTATGGAAAAGTTTTGAATTGTTGCTAAATAAATTTAAATCTTTACTATAAATCCCAATATTTAATTTTAGTTGATATAGCGCATGGAATTTTGGAGAAAAGTTTAACTTCGTGATTAATTTTCTAGAAAAATATTCTAAGGCAGTTGGCTCAATTGGCTTCGTAGATGCTCATTTGTTAGGTTAAATCACAAACTCAATGAGAACTGTGTGTTCTCGTCTAGGATCGGATTTCAACATTTAAAACTTATCGAAGAGATGAGATGCTCATTTGTTAGGTTAAATCACAAACTTAATGAGAATTGTTTGTTCCCGTATATGAACGTGATTCAACATTTAAACAATATCAAAAATGAATAAAAAACACAACCAAAATGATCAAAATTTGCTTTGTCAAATATTATCAACATTGTACTTGGTGTACTTGAGCGACATCCCCATATAAAAGTAATTATATTTGTAATGACAATTGACCAAATATGTACGAATATAAATACTAATATGGTAATGCTTTTCTACACTGGGTATTCTATATATTTAATATGTTTAATATTAGAAAACGGGATCTTAAAGATCAATTTAGAAACCGAAAGTAAAGAGTACACCAAGCCAAGATCAGCAGAGCGAAGAATACTTCCTGAAGCTCCCCAAGTTGTTGATGCAATGTAAGTTCAGGTGGCATTATATTGCTGAGTACAGGTAGAAATCGATGTGGTGTTAAAGACATGGTACCTGTTATTATTTGCATTGATGCATTGAGCTGTACGTCTAGTTTCGAGACATGTCTGCTGTTAAGCCAGACTGGTGAGCAGTATTTAGCAGCGGAGTACACCAAGCCAAGAGCAGCAGAGCGAAGAATACTTCCTGAAGCTCCCCAAGTTGTTGATGCTACTTCCTGTATGATATTGTTTCTCGTTTTTATCTTGGCGGCAGTACTTTCCAAGTGTCGTTTGAATGACAGAGTTCTATCTAGTGCCACGCCTAGGTATCTTGGTGTTGAGTTATGTTTAAGTACCATATCGTTGGAACGTACTGTAAGCTTAGTATCAGCCTGATTGTTGTTAAGCATGAGGCTTCAGATTTATAAAGCTAGGGCATAGTCGTCATTTTGAAAAGTGCCGACATAGTGACTCAAGTGATTATCAAGTTAGACTATGAAATCTCTATCGCTTAGGATGTTGTTTAATATGTTCGCTGTTTTGATGCAGGGTATGACCCTCATACCGTCTTTCCATACAGTCTCATATGCTGCTTTAAGGTCTAGAAACGCCACAGATATTTTAAGCTTCGCTTGGTATCCCGATTCAATAAGCGCGGTCAGTGCGAGTACTTGGTCGGTGTAGCTACGTCCTGTTCGAAAGCCCGCTTGTTCCACTATAATGACATTTGATATGGTTGGTTCGATTCTATTGTATATTTGTCTCTGGAGTACTTTATAGACTACACTAAGCAAAGCGATTGGTCGGTAGCTATCTGCCTGATCTTTAGGCTTGCCATTTTTTGGGATTGCGAGAATTTTTGATCTAAGAATGATTTTAGAAAAGAACATTGACAGCCATTTTCTGAATGAAGAACTCGGAAAATACACCACTTCTACTGTATTATACACCACTTCTACTGTATTATCTTCTGGGCTGGTACTGATTATGCCGTGCCATGTCTTACATATGTTAAGGACCCATATGATAAATGGAATATGGCGCCAACAATATCATATCCTTCGATCATACATCGCGCACTTAATTTCTCAAAACCCGATTAAAAAAAATTAATGTGATGCTTTGTATAATCATACTAAATTTAATATGAGTCTTAATACAGTTTTATCCGAGAAATTGGCCCTTATAATTACATACACAGAAAAAACTAAAAACGGGTTTTAATGAAAAAAAATTGTTGAATCAATTAATATTTTAATTGATTTTGCACCTATCACGGAAATAATAATATTAATTAAAACTTTTATTGAAAATTAAAAAGGAAAAAAAGTTATAAATAACTTCTACAAAAAAAATATGATACTCACAAAAAAAAACATGTGTGGGAACGATACGTTGGTATGTGTGTTTTTGTTAATGCTGCGTCTGTTTGTATGTTTGTTGCTTGTTTGTAAACTTAAAATGCATTTGGTACTTTATAATGAAAATTTTCTATTTAAGCATACAGTGTATGAAAAATTCTTTTTTAAGAATTACGTCTAAAATAAAATATGTATTTATATATTTAAAAGTCAATTAAAATATTAATTGATTCAATTAAATATTTGCTTAGAAACAAATTTAAATCAAATCAAATCTTTAATTAGATATTTTTGGTTGATAATTTTTTCTGTGTAAGTTTGCACTAGTTTAGTTTTAATTTGATAATATCAGATTAAATTACATCCGCATAATGGCACGATACAATTTAATTCGTGTTGATAATGCGGTATAAATTTATATCGGAACTGATACTAATATATACAAAATATGCTATTCGGTTTTTGATTTTTAAACTTCATTAACTTCCGAAATATTTGCAGAAATAATTATCATCAAATACGGGTTTTGCTTCAACGTTATTAATCCTTGTAGACTTTAGCCACTTGCAAAAAGTTTACAACTTTATAATTTGAAGCAAATTCCTTTCCAGTTGGACTTTTTATTTTATTCAAAAAATTCTCTTGAAATTACCTAAAAAAATAAGTTGTTTGAAAAAAAAACTTTAACAATGAAAATATAAGGTGGCGCAAAAGTAATCCTCCTATCAGAAAATGCTATACATAATAAATACATATTAAAAAAAACATCGGAAGGTTATTTTTGCGCCACTTTATATAATGAAAATTAAGATTTTATGGAATTTAGTAACTTACACCATTGAATAACAAACACGGGAAAAAAACTTTGAAACTTAATTTAGCTTTTTACATTGAAAAAAAATATGAAACTAAATTAAAAACTCCTAATGTTGCAAATTCTTCTTTTTAGGGTTACTACATCTTTTGTGTATAAGGTGTAGAAATTTAAGAACCAAAAAGAAATTAATTCAAAATACAAAAATTAGGGTAAAGTTTGTGTATAAAATTATACATAAAATGATATAGGCAATTAATTGTACGATTGTATTGATGTAATACATATTTATTGACAAATTTTCTTTTGTAATTCTGCATGAAGTAATATACAATATTATAAAAAATTAAATTGTGTTTTTTTAAATATAATATAATATCTAAATATATATTATTTTGTATCTTGCAATGTCTGAGTATATATAACGTCATTATTAATTTGATTAGTTTTTAAGTATTCTAAATGCAATATACAAGTATATGTATATTGAGCGAGATGCGATAAGACGCAACTATATATGACATCATATTAAAATTTTTCGACAAAATTAATTTTATATATGAATTTATATAATTATGTCCGGTTAAATACACTGGCAGACAAAAACTTATAAGTAAATATAAAATTATTTTATGCAAACGTTTCAACTCGGGAAATTAAAGATTTGTAACCGTCAGACTTTGCCGACAAATGAAAATGTAAATATCCTATATAAATTGCCTAACACTTACGAGGAAGCTTTTCCGGTGGGTTCCCTTTAAACTAAATAAAATTCGTATAGGTGATAAAGTAGCAAAAAATATGATAAACGTTTTTTTCAGCAAAGCAAAAACATGATAAATTGATTTTTATTTACAAATAAATGGCATTATTGACCAAAATAGCCCGTAAGGAAACCCCTTTTTAAAATCTAATTTAAATATTAACATTGGTCACAACAAAAACTTCTTATAGGCCCAAGCCAATGTTTTGTTGTTTAAAAAGGCGGTGAAATTTAACACATATTTGTATGAAAATATGTTTAAAGTCTTTGAAATTTAGACTTATTTAAAAAAAAGCGTTAAAGTATTCGAACAAACACACATTTTGAAAGACATTTTCACGCTATGTCCTGAACCCGGGCTGCCACTTATTTGAATTATTTTAAATATTTGGGAGCCCCTTGGGGCTATACTCCATATCTTGTATTAACAAAATCGTAAATTTTCCAAGGAAGCGTTTAAGCTCACTTGTGTGATTGTAGTCTGAAACAAATAATGTAAAAGAAAAAATATACAATTGGAAAATTTAAAAATATACCAGACATCGCACAGGTCTTATTTAAACTAAATTATGTATTTTCAATTCACTTTGATTTATATTTTGGACGATTTCTTGTGTGTTTACCCTTCATTTTAACATTTTCGTCAATAATTGGAATTTTCTTTAATCAATTTTTTAAATAAAAACCCTTTAAAATTTCTAAAAAAAAAACAACACCGATATACATAACGCAAAGACTAGTTTAGCTGCTTAATTTTAAAATGTCGCATTTCAAGGATCGCAGATCGACATTTGTTTACATTTAGTCTTACAACTTTAGTAAAATTGGACCAGGTAAACACATGGTGCATATCGAGCAAAGGTTGAGGCTTGAATTTATTTCGAAAATTTTTAAAAATAGTCTCTGTGTGATGAACACAAGTCACTTTAATGGATTTTGAGATATCGTAATGTATATCGTAAAAAATACTAAAAACTATGTTAACAGATGCGTGCGTAGCAAACTAAATTAAAATAAAAATATTGCACTGTAAGTAAAGTATCAACTTTTAAAATGACACACTACGGCACACTTAAACTTAAGTAGTGGTATCTCCGTTTTAAAATATTATGTCAAACTACACAGAATAAATTATTGTCAAAAAAATTTCAATTAAACTTTTGTTCGATTTGAAACTCACTTTCAATTAAATGTTTAATAATATGTATTAACTGATTAATTGAAAATGTATTTGGTATAAAGAATATCCAAGAATCTCAAAAAATCTACAAAATTTAAAAATCGATTAAATTAAAAAATTCGAGTTTGTTTAATTGTGTCGAGTTTTTTTTTTCAATATTAGCAATTTTGTTTTAATTTTAGGGATTTTTTCGAATCTTGGCGTTTTCTTTAAATTTGTAAATTTGTTAAAATTTCTGCAATTTTGAGGATTGTTTTTAAAATTTTGGCAATTTTGTTTTTCAAATTTGGGGTTTTTTTTAATGCTTTCGAGATTTGTTGATTTTTTATAAATTTTGTAATTTTGGCGATTTGTTTTTAATTTAAACAATTTTTCCCTAATTTTTGTCGAGTTTTTTTTAAGTTTTAATTAATTTTTTAATAGTATCTACTAAAAATTTATTTGAAATGAGAAACAATATTCAATTAAATTTTAATAGATATGCATAAAACTATAATTGAAAATAATACAATTTACGCAATATGACCGAATTCAATTAAACCCTTAACCGAATCAATGAATATTTTAATTGAAACTAAATTTTAGTTTTTTCTGTGTAGACATATTTAACTTTTAATTTGCATTCTCTCAAGCAATTTTTTGATTATATTTACATCGAAATCTCTTCTGAAATGAATTTATTTTTTGATTTTTTGTCGAAAATCAACTCTTACAGTGATAGCCTCCCATTTGCAGGCGATGTTTTCTAATGAAATTTGAAGATTCGAACCATATATTACTGAACTAGCTGGCATTTCCTATTGGTTCTAAATCAAAAATAAATATTTTTATATTCAATTTATCAATAACATTGTTACTTCCTAACAAATTGTATTAAGTTTTTAAATTAGTCAAATCATTTGGAGGGGGGCTCTAGCTGAAATAAATAATGTTCACTGAACCAAAGGTCACAAGTGAAATTAACATAAAATTTTTTGTTAACTTTTTACAAATTTTATTGTTAAAACAACAATTATATTATTCAAATTGATGTGAATTTTTGTAAAACCTGCTTTTAGTGTGTGGCGTCATTACTCGTGTAATCGTGTGAAAGCCATTTGTCAAAGTTGTTAAAATTAATAAAATTATGTTAAATGGATTTTTACAAAAGAATTGTGAATTATTAAACTCAGTGAATTATAGTGGATAGTTAATTGTGTGTTTATTAATTATTTTTAAATAAATTTATGTAATTTCATACTGTTTTATATAAATTGTAAACTTTTTTTACTGTCATAGCTTTATTTTTTTATAGTAAAAAAAACTATTTATATAAATATAAAAATGTAATTAATTATTAATTTAAATATTAAATAATTTAATGTATTTTGTAAATGTAAAAGTTCATTTGGGGTTTGGGTATGTACTATGTTATTATTTTTAATTTTATTATAAATTTAAAAATTATTAAAATTTAAATTTATAATATATAAAAGAAAAAGAAATATAAAATTAAAAATAAATAATATATAGTATATATTAAATAAAGAGCATTGTTAAATTGACTAAAGCGTATTGTTAAACAACAAAATAATTATTCAATTTGATTAAATAAAGTTGTTAAAATGACGGACAGGTTTTGTTGGTTGTATAGTGATCACACATTCATCACTTTAACATGGTATTTAGTAGATTGCTCCGCTGTTTTTAGTTTAGTGTTATGACATCCAATTTTAAAACAAACATACTTCTGAAATCTATTTACATATCATACACTGAAAGAATTATTTTTAAACAATTTCATAGAATGTTTTTTGTGGATTTAATGAAGAATTTCTTTATATACAATAAATTTTATTAATTTTTCATAAATTTTTTTCATAAATTTGATAGTTTCATAAAAAAAATTTCGATTTCATAAATTATCTCGTCATAAACTTAATGGAGATTTTCTTAAGAGCTATTTCATAGACAAAGACTTATTTTTTTTATATTTTTCATAAAATTTCATAATTTCATTAATTTTTATATATGGGGCGTTTCATCTCAAGTGACCCAACTTTTGAAATCGTTGTCTTCCGATCGGGATGAAATTTGCACCAGGTTAGTCGTATTGGATAGCAGTTAAGACACAATTTTCAACAAGATCGGTCAAGAACTCTCTAAGTTAGAGGGGGTCAATATTTGACATTTTGGCCAAACAGATGTTTTTTTCTCATCCATGTAACTTATTACCTATTGCTCTTAGCAAAATTTGTCCTAAATAGTTTAGATACCTATTTATTCAATCTTTCGAAAAAAATAATAAAAAAAAAAATTTTTTTGAATATTTTTTTTGTGCAAAATATGCCAAATTGTTTTTTTTTTGCTTAAAAGAAAGCTTAGGCCTTTTCCTTTAAGAGCTTTTTGGTCGCTTAGTGGGATACGAGTGGGATATCTATCAAAATAAATGTTTTGTAACTCACGACAAAGGTTTTTCAATTTTAAGCATATGCACTATTTTGATTTTTTTTCTATTTGTTTCTGAAACCTTAAAAATAACAATTCTACTGTGAATTTCCTTTTCGACGGTATGTAACATACCTAACTAAAATTCCATACCCTCGATACTGTAATACCCACAATATGTCAAACCCCCAACATTTTTCCACCCCCCAACATTTTTTCTGAGTCATGTATATGCCTTCCATTGCTGCTTCTTTTGCCAATCCTATAGGTAGTTTTGAGCGCAAGTAATATTAATTGAGATTTTTATTGTCAAAATATAGTTTTTTGTTTTTATATACATCGAGATTATTTTTATGTTATTTTTAATTTATAACAAGCTTCCAACATTCGCAGATTTACAAAAATAAAGCAAATCAAACATATTAGCTAGGTTGATACTAGTATTTCGATCTTAGAACCCGAAGTTTAATAAAAGTTCAGTAATCAATAATATAAGCTTACAGCGAGTTTGATTTTAAGCTTTGGGAATCAAATATGTACCATAAATATTGATACTACCCTTGACCTTAGATTTCAATAGAAAGAAATCAAATGTATTGCATGTGCAAATGTTTTTATATAAAATACAGCAAGAAGATGTGCCAAACTTTAAAGTCATTTTGCCGAAAAACTGTACATATAGATCAAATGAAAAAGTACGCCATTGAAATCAGCATTCCCGAAATATATTAAATTGATGGTCACAACCTTATTAATTTTTATGCCGTTAGTGTCTGACAAAACAGTTCGGTAAGAAAAGGCATAAAAAAAAAAAATTTGCAAATGGAAAAATGTTTGTTGGGATGGGATATTGAAATTCAAATTTAAGTAAAATTCCAATGTTAAGCAACGAATTCACCTTTCGGTAGCCAAACTTTCGGCAAAATAGGAAAAACCTTGGAATACAGATTGTTTTATAGTTTTCGTGTTTTTCCTTAAATTTGATATTCAAAATATCACTGAGAAAATTTTGTTGAAGGAAAGATAATGAAATTTTTCAATAATGCCATTAAACTTTCCTAAACAAAAAAAAAACTAAATTTATGAAAAGCTACATATTTTTTTAGAAGACCAGTTTTTACTGGAACCTTTTTAATTATTTAAAAAAAAATTTTATACATAAAATTATATTTCTTCGTACAATTTTTTTAAAACTAGCCTTAACTTAATAAAAAGTTTCAATAGACGAATTCCAATGCAATTGCATTGATTTAATGCAAAAATTATTTAATCATGCAGATGTGCAATTCTCTTAGTGCAATATCGAAACTTGTCTATAACAAATTAAAATGCAAAAACAATAAAATATATTTTTTGGCCAAACTGTTAGGTCGGATAATACACTGAGAGAATTCTCTGCATGATATTAATGAATTTTTGTATAGAAGCAGCTGAATCTCGTCCTAACCAAGGTTGCATAACATTTTATGAAAAATATATATTTTTAATCTATAGTTTCAATCACTCAATAAAAAAGTTTCATTAAGAAACAAGTTTCGTTTGAGTCACTTCTTGACATATGAAAAAAAAAATTTTTTTTTTGAAGTCAAACATTTTTTATCAAAAACGCTAGATCCGCACCAGTCGCTAACGGTTTTTTTCGGATAATGGTATTTAAATTATTTCGGTAACGGTATTTTAGGGATAAAGATAGTCAGTTGAAATGGGTTTAAATCGATAACGGTATTTTAGCGGTATCACCTGCCATACCTGTTTTGTTTTTATCAATAAAAAGAAATATATTTATTTTATGTAAAGCGATTAAACGAATAATCAGTTAAGCGGTTTTTCGCATAATGCCTTAACCGGCTAATCCCATAGGTCGAATAATTGAAACCACCACTAAAATCCCAAAACTTATTTAACAAATTGTAAAAAATACTTTTTTTTATTTTAAAAGTTAGGTTTATTTTTTGTTTTTAGAATTGATTTTTCTTTTAAATTTCGTGAATCTTTTTGGATGTTGCTAAGGGATAGCCAATTGAGTATTTATTTAAAATGTATAATTTATATATATAATCTTACCAGTATTGTCAATATCGTCTTGTAAATGATTCTTCAGATGGTGTAGATGAGCATAAAAATGGTGATGATGAAGAACACAAGCCAAATCCGTGCAATTTAACATATTGTATCAGATGCTTTTCTGTAAACTGAAAACTGTGATTAGTATTTTACTTAAAGAACAATAAAAAATTTAAATTTTAAGAAAACAGGAAATACAGTTAAACTCGTTTATGACGACGACAGTGGTGCCAAAACTTATTGATCAAAAAATGGCTAAATTTATCTAAAAAAAATGTGAAAAAGTATTTTATAAGAAAAACCTCTTGATTGTGAACTGCTAATGACAGACACTCCCATTAGCCGACACCTCAATTCAACGGATAATGTTTGACCAGGCGCTCTTCAAATCAAGATTTTGGAGTAAAATTACCTCCTATTAGCGGACATTAATCATACGCGGACACTTAAATATACACTTTTTGTTTGTCATTTATGAGAGTTTTTCAATCCGTAATATCTTACAATTTTGAGAATTTTTTATGAAAAAAATTAATAAAAAATCATTTTATGATTATTTAATTGTCAGTAAAAATCAAATCATTTTAAAATTTTACCTATTTAATAATGAAATTATTATTGATATTGACTTTACAAAATAAAAGCATTTTAATATTTTTATAAAAAATATTGTAATTTTTAATTAACCCAAGTAAAAAAGTTTTGATGTATTTTGTAACGACGTGAATTTCACTGATGCTGGGGTAAGGCTCAGTCACGCCAGGGTTCGTGAAATAAAACTCGTTTTCTTATATTTTTTCAAATAACGTTATAAATCGTATCACTTTTATTTAATGTGGTTTCACGGGAATTAACATTTAATTTACCGACACGACAACACATACACGACTACTTTTCCGACACGAATATAAAGGGGTTCCACCTTTCCTACCCGATCTATGCTGGTCTACCTATACTGACAGTACCATGCGTTGCTACCTTTTTACTAGTACGAACCTTTACTGGCTCTTTACTGGTGTCTGGCTGCAACTCGACTGTCCTTCACGTACGTTAGGTTGCTGCTTTTATACACAAATTTTGACGATCACATACATATACATACATGCATACACACAATATCATCGTGGTCAGTGCTACCAACCTTTTAAATATCTAAAGCTTATGACAACTCAAGGTTGTAACCTAAAATGTCAGCATTGACAACCAGGGGTGTTGTTAGCACATACACGAACCTACTATTTATTCAATAACGGATAACACCTATTTAAATTATTAACTACAATTCATTTAATCTAATGATAAAATATAAGAAAAATAAAATTTCAAAGTGTTGGCCAAAACTAGCTTGTGATTTTGGTCGTTACAAGCTATATATATAAGTTTATACAATTATTTATAATTATATATTGCAAAATATATATTCACACAAAATCATAAAAAATTATGTCTCATATATATAGTTATATCTTCTTTTTTTAAGGGCGTTTTTTATACAGTTATAGAACTTAAAGTTGGCAACACTTATTTAACTGGCGGACATTTTGTCAGCTGTCAAGTGATTTATCTTTAGTTTGCTTTGCCATTAACATGAATAGACCGACGCCAGAACAACGCTTCCCAATTGTGCAAATTTACTTTGAAAATCATGGATCTGTTCGAAAAATGTATCGCGCACTACGTCCATTTTACGGTCAACATAATCGTCAAAGCAATTAATTCGATTAACTATGGGACGTTTTCGCACCACGTTTACTCTAAATGACATTGCTGCTGTAGAGCGCAGCGTAGACGAAGACCCCAATCAGTCTATCCAGAACGTTACAGTCAATGGTGACCGCTATAGAGCCATGATTACTGACTTTTTCATCAATTGAACAACCATGATGTGCATGAGCATGTGCATGAGCTGTGGTTTCAACAAGACGGTGCAATATGTCACACAGCTCGTGCTACAATTGATTTATTGAAGGAAACGTTTGGTAACCGCATAGTTTTGCGTTTTGGACCCGTGAATTGGCCTCCAAGATCGTGCGATTTAACGCCGCTGGACTATTTTCTGTGGGGATATGTGAAGTTGCTAATCTACGCCGATAAGCCCGAAACGATTGGATGACAACATTCGTCGCGTCATTGCCAATATACGGCCGCAAATGTTGGAAAAAGTCATCGAAAATTGGACCTCTAGATTAGACTAAGTAAATTTTCATGTCAATTTAAAAAATTCTTCTTTGTTTTATTAAATTTCAAAGTTCTATACCTCTATAAAAAACACCCTTAAGTACACTTCATATAATTCAATATGTTAAAATATCCAATTACATATGGATCTATATATGCAGACGCGGATCCAGGAAAATGTTTTGGGGAGGGAACTTAGGATATTTTTAATTAATTTTTTAATATTTTTTATATTTTTGAATTGAAAAATATCTTTTTGGGGTGGAAATTTGAAATTTTCCCTGCTCCTGGACCCGCGCCTGATATATGATTACCCATGTCACATGTAGTTGCATACATTTGGATACAATTGTATCTAATTGGATATAATTGTATTATATTTTATATATAATTTGATATATTTGGATGAGGAGACAATTCGGATACAATTGTATTAAATTATATCTAATTTCATAAAAGTATATCTAATTGTTTTAGATTATTAGATGTCCTCACTTTTCGGAAATAATTATATATAACACGAAAATTCATAAAATATTTTTTTACTTGGGAATGTAACAGTATGTGCATGTTAATGAATTTTTGCATTAATTTATAATTTTGCAATAATTTTGTTAATATAAACAAAGTTGTAAAATCATTTACCTTGATTTTTGTTATTAAAAATTCGTTTTCCTAACTTAACGTTCGGTTAGCAATTAGTAATTTGACTTGGCAACATTAAGTTTTTTTTACAAAAACTCTTATTTTATTGTAAAAAATACCATTTCTAAATAATACCGGTACGTACCGGTATTGATGTTTCGGTTTCGGTAACCTATACTAATATCGAAACAAACAAAAAATCGCAACCAATCCAGATACCGTAACTCGTTTCAGTTGTCAACCTTAGTATTATGAAATCGTAATAAATACAATTCGTTTAATAGACACCCTACTCTATTATTTGCTCTATTTTAAGAAAATAAAATCTGTAATGACTACTGAAAATTTTGCTGTTTTTACGGGAAATTTAACTATTTTGGAGACTTTCGATATTTTTTGCTGAATTTAGCAACAAATGTCTGCTGAAGTGTAGTACAATTAAATTAATAGAACAAATTAGTTACCGCTACTTAATTTTAGTAAAATTTCAGTAAACTGTAATTTAAAATTGATTTGCTAACATCAGCAAAAAATTTGCTTAATTGTAGTACATCCAATGGAACTTCATAGAATAAAAAATAAAAAAGTAAAATAAAACGACTTTGTTTTTCAATCTTTACATTTTTTTCCTAATAATTAGATGAACATTATTTCAATTTTTACTCTGTAATAAAACTTTTTATTTGTTTAAAATATATATATTTTTCTTTTGTGATTAGCAAAAAACATGTGTCATATGACGTTAAAAAGATAATATGAATAAACTCCGCACGTCATTCGCCATTACTTGGGTAAGGTATTTGTTCACTATGACCAATGGGATATATATGGGATAAACTGCACTTAATGAGGCGTCCTCAAAAAAAAAAAAAAATGGGTGGTTACCTCCAGAATTTTTGGCCGGGCACCCAGGGCCCAAAAAGCGGTACGCGCCGTAACATACAAGTGTGGGTACTCTAAAGAAAGGAAATTTCCTCAGGATTTCAAGAATGATATTACGATATTTTTAGCATCTATGACACGTAGCGCCCTCTACACCAGTTTACAAATTATGTCTGCAGCGCTATTTTCGAAAACACTTACAAATACATCGAAATTACAACAAAATAATTTTTTTTGATTAAATCGCAAATGGAAAAACTTTACTCAGCGAAGCCCCTAAACTGATCACATAGCCCGCCCGAAGGCCAGTCACGCAGAAAAACTGAAACAAAAAAAAACTGAACTTAAAATAGCTCTAGGGGGCGCTACAAATCATGAATCATAATATAATTTTTGAAATCTCGAAGAAATTTTCTTTCATTTAAATGCCCACACTTATATGTTTCTACTCATACTGGTTTTTGGGGCCGGTGCCCCCCAGAAGATGGAAAAAATGTTTCTTTTTCAATTCCAGAAGAACACTTTTTGTCAAAATCAAAGCTTAAAAACAAAATAGGAACACAATTTTACGTTTATCTTTGGTTAAGCAAGATTTTAAATGTAAAAATGATTTTAAATAAATTAAAATTTAAAAATGCATTAAAAATTTTTTTTTTGACAAATTAAGAAAATTACTTAAAATAAATGGAAAATATCCACAAATTTTTATTAAGAAGAGCAAATGCATTAAAAAAGTCCAAAATATACATTCGAAGTCAAAATATGCAAAAACATGCACTTTTCGGAAAATATTTAGTCAATATTAGAAATGTCACGAATAGGGTATCTGCACTTTACCGAATATTCGGTTTAAAACCGAATATCGGGTTTGGCCGAACAGCTCTTTCATACATTTTCATACAACCCAGTAAAAAAGGCTGCTTACATGCAAGCAGGTTTGTAATGAAGTGTTAATATCAATAAAACACTAATTGTTCTTTCTTCAAGCTCTAATGAGCGACTGTTTATTATTTCTTAAACATACTTAAATCTAGATATAAAATCAACTTAATACTAGCTACAGCTAAAGTGTGGGAAATGCTTACGTTTGCATTAATCCACACTGTAGGTTGCTTGTAGCATGGACATTCCATAGATTGTATGTTAATACTTCATACAATGTATGGGTGTTATATTGCCTGTCTAGTACATGGCAATATACACTTATCAAACACGCTACACCTCCCTTTTTAGGAAAAAGATCGATCAATCAGAGTAGCTTATTGATCGGTCTTTTTATATAACTTATTTAATAAAATATTACATTGCAAGAGGAAATTCAACCAACGATCTGAAATAAGAAACTATTTCTAATAATATTGGTTTCAATTTATTATAAAACTTTTTAATGAAAAAATAAAAAGATAAATTATCAAAATAAAAGATAATTAGAGAAAGGATTTAAGAGACGATTTAAATTATTGCAATTCGTCTTCATAAAAAAAAAAATTTTTTTTCAAAAAATAAAATGTATCGCAAAAGCGAAATCAACCAACATTTTTATTTCTGTATTATTTGTAACTTATGTTATCATTTTTCTCTATAATACTGTAATTTTTAAATTATTTGTTAAGATCAAACACATCACATGCTTTTCAATTCCATGTACCCGCCGGTATGGCCATTACCGCAAGGTCATTAATGTCAAAGAATGCGATGTTTTCAAAGAAAAATGGGACTTGGTAATAATTGTATTTTCCAGTGTCCAAGTTCATAAGTAATAATTCAGGTAATAAATTTGTTGTTTGAAGTGTTATTAAAGGACATGCGAGAATTATCAGCGATATTTATTATAGATTGTGGGTATTTTAATACCATAAATAATTGCGCTGTGTTTAATATATTAAGAATTTATCATTAATTAAAGAATATTTTGCTGTTTACACTTAGTGTAAAAGCTAGTTAACCAAAAAAAATAAATTTTAGATATACTAAATAATTTATAGATTTTATGAGAAAATCATATTGTCAGTGCAGCTCGTTGATCACTGCAAGGTTAACTTTTTACCCTTTTCCTCTTACTGAATCGTTCTATTACTGTTTTCATTATTATTAATTATTCCCTGGTGCTACTAATGTCTAATGTAATGTTCGAATACATTAGCAATTTAGTTGTGTTATTCATTTGGCACGTCGTTTTTTCTATTAAGTTTTAAGAAAAGGACTCTAATTGCCGGTCTCGGGACCTGAGGCGTGTGGAATTATTTCCAATGCCTTTAGCAATAGCTTGCCTTAACTTCAACACTAAGTCTATTTAATAGACTTGGTATACAACTTCTTCGGAATTCTAGTTCCGGTATTGGGTTTCCTGTCTTTATTTGACACAATATTTAAGCTTTGATCAGACCAGAGCACTCAAGCTGCTCTATCAATTTAAGATCAGAACTCTAAATATTCTTTTGGAATACCCCGGTACTTATAACAATCGCGATTGCGCATTTCTATAATGCTTATCAAAAAGTGCACTTTTTATTCTTCCATCCAAAATATGTGGCCTATTTAACGGGCTCCGTTCACCTCGCCTTGCCGTCTACTTTTTCAAGACTTAGGATGATTGAGTCTAGGTCAATATCCTATTAACAAAGGGGCTGGCTAATGTACCGTATATAATTCATCAAGAATTATCTTCATAACGCGCTGCCATTTATTATTTAAAAATTTGATGGACGTCTCCCTCAAATTTTTATTAGTCTCATTTGAAACTATAAGCACCTCTAACAAAATTCAGTAAGGGTAAATATACTGTTAGTAATTACTAACGTATTTGCATCTGGGTAGATATGTTGTGATATAATGAAGTATAAGGATCAATTTTTGGTGTTTGATGCATCCGTGTAGTCTGCACAAGTGTTCAATCTGCTTCTTTCGAGAGCAACGAAATCGAATCAATTTTTGATTCCGAAAATGAGATCCATTCCTGGTTTGTAAGAACCAATAACGTGAATCATACAAATATGACGGAAACCGAGTCCGAATCGCGCAGTTTCATTTAAGTCTACATGAAATTTATGGACGGAAACCGAGTCGAAATTGCATGGTTTCATTTAAGTCATGTAAAGTATATAAATACTTTTAATATGCGGATTAATTCAACGTTATTATATTACTAAATAATCCATAATTGGATCATTGTGTACGTATTACACACATAGTGCGTTGTAAAGAAATGGTTAATCTCAAAAAAAAAAATAAAGGCTCAAATCCGAGGAAAAAAAAAGGATTTCCTAGAGAATTTTGAGAAATCTTAGCAATTTCAAAAGAACCTTAATATTTACAACAATTATAATTGTAAAACAATTAAAACGCTAAAAAAAATATTCAAAGTTTCTTTGTTGTTAATTTATGGGAATAAAAATTATATTCCCTTAATAATGATGATTTGACTTAGCAAAGTCTACAAAAATTTAATTTCAAAGACTCTACTATTTCAATTCAGTATTACTTTAGAAAATTCCCAATGTCACTTCGCCTGTTATAAGGGTTTTTCTTGTTGTTTGCAAGGAAAACTATAACGAATTTTTATCCATTGGTCATGGCATCATTTTCATAAATACAAAAATGATTCATTAAATTTTCTTTAATACATGAGAAACTTTATTTTTGTATCGTTTTAGTTTACGAAATTTATTCAAGAGAGAAACTAACAAAAAAAAAATTGATAATATGAATAATTGGATATTCAAAAATATTGTTAAAAATTTCATAAAAGTTTATTATACTTCATTATATTTGGTCTAAAAAAAAATAAATTAATGATTAAATAGTGTGGCATACTTTTGTGCACAGATAAGTGCTGCCATTTAATCATTTTCTCGCATTCCTAGTGTTGGATACTTGATTCCAAATAAGGATAACTTTAATATAAAGTTATTAAATTTTCGCAAATATAAGATCCTTGGCACTTTAATGCACATGAAAGTGCGGCCAGTTTTTCAAAATCATGATTAAAATTTACAGTGTAAAACACTGGTCTTATCCATCTCTGTCAATAATGCAACCCATTACATGTACAAAAATCAAGTTTACATTGATTTACTTAAACTAAGTTTAATTGGGTTGTTATTAACAGGGATTTCGATTTGTTAGTTGTTTAGTAATTAAAAAAAAAATTATATATTTGTCGTGGCATTCGTTATCCGTCACCTTCAGATAGACAGATCCCAATTGCAACGGCAAATATAGGTCATGCATCATTTGATGACCGGTAGATTTTTATTGCACTAGGGGAGTGTCCCGTAGGAGTCACCATAGTCAATAAAAATAGTTATTAGAATGTTAGTAATAAATTTTTTTTTTAATAATCAATGAACTTCAAATAATATTCAATGATCTTGAAAAGGTAATCTTTTATTAAAATATTTTTTTTTATTTAAACTTTCTTTCTCTTTTTTTTTTTTTATTAATTTCAGTTAACCAATTTTTTATTGTTTCTTTCGTATTTGATTATGTTTAAATTATCCTCTGTTTTTGCAATGTATATATATATAAAAAATGTTTAAAGAAACAAAAATTAAAATTTTTCCAAAGTTTTTTTTTTTTTTTAAAAAACTAGGGTTTTCATATGAAATATAAAAGTTTTATATCAAATTTTTCACACAAAATTAAAACTTTTCGCGCAAAATTAATAACTTTTTCTTACAAAATTAAAAACATTTCAAGTTTTTTTTTTTTTTTTTTATACAAAACTTAAAATTTAATGTATTTCATTCAAAATTTAAAACCATTCGGACAAAATTTTTTTTTCTTACAACATTTTAAATTTTTCATACAAAGAATTAAATTTGTCATACAAAATCTAAAATTTTTGATACAAAATTTTCAATTTTCAGAAAAAAAAATTAAAAATAAAATTTTTAAGTATTTTAAATTAAAAACTTTAAAATTTACAAGTTTTTCAAAATTTTAAAAACGTAGTGTTTTAAATATTTTAAAAAGTATATTAAAATTAAATTTTAAAATAATTAGAAATTAACAATGCCACAATTTTTAGAAGATTTATGTAGTTTTAATTTTAAATTTTATTTAAATAAATAAAATTATAAGGTTTCTATTACTTTTAGGGGTGACTTTTTGTTTTAAGAAAAATTTCCAGAAGTTTAAATTACAGAAATAGAAAGAGTTCGATTTGGAATTAAAAATATAAAAAAGATTTTGAAAAATTTTAAGTATTCAAATTTTTATTGAATTTAAAATTATTTAAAAACATTAAACATTATTGGACCTGAACTGTAATGTACGAAACAGACGACGCTATTCACTATGTTTACCTTATTTAAATCCGTTATTGATGTTGTATTTGTTGTAGTTTTAAGTTGTTGTAGGTTGAATTAGCATTTTTCTTCTTCCAAACCCTTATTGAAGACCATTAATATGGGTTGATTTTGTCCATCAGTTTCACGATATTCAAACATGTCAATCATACCATTGAAGTCCATAGATTCACCAGTGAAGAATTGGAAGTTCTTGAAGCGACCCAAAATATCTTTCATTACTTTGTTCATGTTGGTCTTGTTTTCCTGGTGGTGTTTTGGCCACACCACCCTTGGAGCACATGGCGTGTGTCTCCGGCAATACACATCCGCATTGCTTCTTCATTGATTTATTTATTGTGTTATATCTATCTTTATGTACGAGTAGCTGATCACAAACATGGACGGCAACAACTTTTATTCTTAATTATTTGTAGGGTTGAAAGTATTTTTTGTGTGTTTTAGAGAAACCGGTATATTTTACTACACATTTTGTGTAATTATAAACTTATTAAAATTTTTGTTAACGACATCAGTATTTTTGTTTTCACTATCGTTGCTGATTAAATTTAAAAGTTATTAAAATTTTAAATTAAATTTAATGTTTTTTGATTTTTTTTGTTTTATTGTAACGAAATATTTTTGTTTTTTTTTTTATAATGTTTATAATGTTTTTTTTTTTTTCACTGAAGGGTCAGGTCCTATTGGACCCAACCCCTTATTCACATTTTATTTATACTAAAGTGGCAGGATCGCCATGAAGTGTTAATATCAATAAAACACTAATTGTTCTTTCTTCAAGCTCTAATGAGCGACTGTTTATTATTTCTTAAACATACTTAAATCTAGATATAAAATCAACTTAATACTAGCTACAGCTAAAGTGTGGGAAATGCTTACGTTTGCATTAATCCACACTGTAGGTTGCTTGTAGCATGGACATTCCATAGATTGTATGTTAATACTTCATACAATGTATGGGTGTTATATTGCCTGTCTAGTACATGGCAATATACACTTATCAAACACGCTACAGTAAGGGAGTATACCAAAAACAATCCCTTACAAACTTGCTTACATATGCTATGATTTTTATATGGCGAATTCCCACTTGGAAGCATTACTTTTGGGCAAAATAAGCGCTGATTTTAGCGCTTATAAAAAGCTGTGATTTCATGGCTTGCAGTAAAATTATATTTCATGTCTACATTATTACGATTAAAAGTAATAATATGAATATAGCATACATAATTTATTTTACATAAAATTCTACAGATATTAGTTTTGTTGTTAAAATTTTTGACATAATATAATATAATTATTTAATTTTTTTGTTTTGCCGCTCCACGTGCTAGCTCTTCAGAAACAGTTAAATAACTAATTATTTTTTATTACATACTCGAAAACAGCAAACACAATCGGAAATCACTCGGGAAAATTGGTACAGATCGCTTATAATACACGATATGAAACTTTCTAAAATTCAACCTGCATCCTTGTAAATGATTAAGGTAAGCTGCTTACAACCTGCATCCTTGCTAGGGAAAACAGTAAGCTCAAAATTTTTGTTTGTTTATTTTTATACGAAAATTATTCGTTTCTTTTGCTGCTTCTCAGTATTATGTAACAGTAAGCACATACATCAGCGCATTTGTTTTATCCTGCTTCTAAAAACACGAAAATTTTTTACTGGGAAATTTCATATAAAACTGTAGAGACAAAATCAAATAAAATACATAATAGAATGTTTTTGACGTTTTAAAGAAAAATACGTGAAAAATTTTAATTTCTAAATTGTTTAGAAAAAAATACAGGTTTTAAAGCTATTTAATTTTAACCGAATATTTCCGCCGAATAGTGCTACTATTCGGTATTCGAAAAATAAAAACATGCCGAACATACCGAATATTCGTGACATCTCTTGTCTATATCCATTTATAGCATCGCGATTTGTATGAAATTCCTTGCCCCAATTATTATTATTGTTATTTTCAATCAGTTTTCATAAATAACAATTAATTGAATTTGCACTGTTAAATTTGTTTGGCTACACTCAAAACAATAAGCTAGTAAATTAGAGAAATAATTAAATATTTAAATTTAATAAACATTAAATGTGTATTTGTAAACTAAATCTTTATAGGGATTATTAATGTAGTGTGATCAAATTGCATACAAATATATGTTCAGATAGACAGACTAATACCCCATTCACAAGAACGAGGTTTTAGTAATCTTCGAGATAATTACATTATCTCTTTATTATCACGAGATTTCCCTTACAAATTTTTTTCCAATAATCACTTCAATTTGACGAGATCATTTATAAACCCCGTCAACAATCTCTTACCTTCCGTTGCCACATGCAAGTACTAGTTCGAAAAACTCAATGCACTAACACGTTTTTACAATTACAATTACACTTTAGTCGTTTGCGATTCAACTTACAGAGAAATTTGGTGGGCAGTGAATTTTTGGCACTTGCTACAAGTAACAGCCATACCTAAACAAGAGCGGCAAGCGGAACGTTTTTTACCGCCTAGCGTTAACGCTGAAATGTCATCCCTAAACAAGAGCGGCAACGCTACGTCAAATCGATAAAAACAGGGTTATCAAAATAAAAAATATAACAACCCTGATTATTTTGACAATAAAGTACATTACAATATTGGTGTTTCTGATTTATGTTTTGTGTTTTGTATAATAACAAATATATATAAATAATAATATAAATAATAATATAATATATATACATAAATAACAAATATATTTTTTTCTGTCTTATCTTTTTGTTTATATCAGGGATGAGAAATGAGAATTTCGTTTCGGTACCAATAAAATTTTCAAAAAATTTATTTTTTATTTTATTTTTCTTAAAATTCATACAAAATGCATTAAAATAACATTAAATGTTATTGAACGTAAATTTATGTTTATAGGAATTTATAAAAAAAATAAAGTTTTACTTTGAAAAAAGTATATTTTTTAAATTAATGTACAGGAACAAAGAACTCCAAATGAGATCCAAACATGAAGCCTGTTTCTGCCTTTGGTTTTAATCAGATTTTGGTATGGAAAAATTCTCTCAACGTTTGCAGAAGAATGTGGTATGGATAAAATACCTGCAGCAATTCTTAAAATATCGGGAAACAAATATTTGTTTAACTCATTTTTAATTTTAGATATTTTTGACCAGAAACTACATATATTTTCCTTTCTAGAAAGTTTTAGTTCTTGCCAATCTGCCAACGCTCTGTATTGGATATTAATGGCGTCAAAATTATTTTCTTCGTTTGGAAAATTTTTTATGCAAAACTTCACGATACTATTGGTTCTTCCGCAAACAACGTTTTCAGGTGAAAGCTTACTGAACCAAATTAAAATTTCATTATCAAAATTTACTCTGGTCTGCAAATCCTCACAAAATTTAATATAACATTTTTTGGAATTTTCTTTTATATGATTTACAGTGCCGGATTCAATCTGATTTGTATTTATATACAAATCCACTTCCGTACCACAAAAAACGTCGTTTAGCGGAATATGGTTATCGTGGATATTTAATTGTAACGGTGTGCAATTATCTAACACATCTTTATTTATGAAGTTGCGAGCAATATATTAATAAAATTTATATATTAATAAAAATTAAAAAAATAAAATGAATTAAAAACTTTAAATCGTCCAATAGTATCAAATGAGTCTCGGGAGTACTTTGGAACATCGAATAGTATCAAAAAAAGTACTATAGTATCAACTTTGCCATCCCTGGTTTACATTTGTTGTCTTTTGCAACTAACTTCACTATGAAACGCTCTGTCAAAATCGGATTTTCCAATTGCAAAGACTTGCCGCCCCGTTGCCGCCGCGTTATTTCGGGATGCTACATACAAATTGTATGGGCATGAGAATTTTTGACAGATAGAAAACGCTTGCCGCTCTTGTTTAGGTATGGCTGTAAGAAGCAAAATGAAACTACAGTGTTGCATAGTTTTACGATTTCTAACAATTTACTGGTATTTAGTAAATTTTATTAAGTGGAAATAATAGTCATGACTGATTATGTGTATATTTATAAAAAATTAACAAAGGACAAATCTTAATAATAATTTATGATATTAATTTTATAAGTTTTTTTAAATAAAAAAATTTTTCAACAAAATTTGTCCCTTGATATGTTATAATTTGGAATAGCTGGCAATACTGAATTCATATAAATTGGTACTGATTTTAGCTCTGTTTAGTGACATATTTGCCAAAATAGTACTAACTAAACATACTCTCAGTAATGATGCAAATGTAAACAAAAAAAATAAGAAAAAAATTATTTTAATTTTTAATAAAAATCATGAAATCTTGAATGTAGCGCGACAAAAACGTGTATTTCACTTATATTTTTTTGTTAACTATGACATTATTATCTTTCCGGCGAAGAAATTATATGAAAATAGTTCCTTAATAGTTGCGGCCTTGCTCTCACCAAAAACATAAAAAAAATCATCTTTAAACTAGTCATCCCTATCTAAAAAGGGTTTCCATATCAATATTAATGTTGTATCTTATCTAAAGTTAACAAATACTTTATTCCGGCAGTGAAGAATATGTTTTTTTTAAATATTTTGTTCAATTTTAGGTTAGATCACAAAAAATTTTTTTTTTACAAAAATAAATAAACAGCAGTTTACAAGAAAAACTTTGCAATAAGTTAACATTAACCCTGTTTTTAGGGGCCAAAATTACCCCAAATTTATAACTTAGAAAAAGTAATAAACGCTTAAGGAAGTGTAACAGTTTAATTTAACTCCTGTTTTTACTACTATTTGGTTTTATGTCTAAAACTATACTTTTTTAAGAAGTTTTTCATAAAACTTTGATACCAATCAAAAACACAATTCAGTCTGCGTTTTACCAAAAACCAAAGAAAAACTTTAATAAATATTTGTTATTGTTGCATCCAATAATAACGAAGTTAAATTAAATATCATTTTTTTCAATATAAATGCAAAAGGCATTTTAAAAAATATTTCTTTGCAAATGAAAAATGTGTGGGTTTTGTTTTATTCGATTCAGCAACTACAGAAGATGAAGATCTATAATAGGAAGAATTTCCGGAAAAACTATCAGTAAAATAGCAAAATCGCTGCAATTTCCGTGCCAGAAAAAGAGAATTATTTTCCACAAACACCAACAAACTTTTAGTTCATGGTTGACTTTGAGTACGTTCGTAAAAGAAAGAATATAAAGCGTGGGTAGACACGATAACACCCAGTAAAATAGTAAAATACAAATAACAGGTTGCAGAACAACTTATACTGTATTATACCAGGTTCTAATTTCTGGTCTACAACCGATTCTTTTTATATGGAGTTGTCCCATTTGAAATAGGAGTTTGTCCCATAGAAAAATTACATTTTGACTCCCAGGAACCTGTTCTAGAACCGGTTCCATGTAACCGGTGGTAAAATACGCTTTTCTAGAACACATTCGAAGGTAATCTGTTCAGAAAAAATTTTGCTGGGCATGTTTATAAAGCTATATTTAAATTATGTAACTCCTGTAAACACTAGAAATACAATTTTAGACTTTGTAAATTCTTGACATCTAGACAATATAAAACCTAGCAGAATTTTAAGGTATAAAAAGCATTAAGTCTAAAATCAAATAATCAAATCAAGAACCCAACTTCATATTGGAGAGTTTTTTACTAAAATACTGTCATGCTTAGTGTCATATTTAAAAAATCTTCAGAAACTGGGGGGTGCAATATGATGGATTATGGTATCCTCGAAGCAAAAATATGCTGGTCGGAAAAGTGTTTTATTTTATTAAAAATTATAAATTAGTGATTTGTAAAAAGGGACTTTTAATATAAAAAGTCTTCTATTAGAAACAGAAATAGTCAAAAGCGAAATCTTCAATACAGAATATGATCTTACTTCATAAAAAATTATATGGAGTTTGCTCATTAGTGAGTAAAACACCAAACGTACAATATATGTTGTTAATGAATTCATTTTATTAAGAAATTTTTAAAAAAAAATTTATAATACATATACCTGAATTCAAAACAATCGTAATTTTCTGCTTAAAATTTGCGAAAACTTCGCTAATATAAGTATCCAAAACTAAACGGCTTAATTCAAGGCGAAAAGCTAAATTTGGCTACACTCTAAATAATTTCTGTTGAAATTTACCCAACTTCTAGTAAGGTAAATTTCATTTGTAAATTTACTCTTTGTGCGTTAATGAAATAATACACATATTACGAGTAAGAAAGTGCACACAAAATGTGTAATATTACATTTCAAATGCGTAAAATTTTAATGAAATTTTAAAATTCAAATGTAGAATTACCAAATTCGTGCGTAATTATACCACCGATGTGTTAAAAATAATGTTTTTTTTATATGTAAAAAATAAACTTATATGCGTTTTGTTTATAATGATTTCTTATATAAAAATGGATTTAGGAATATTTATATCTAAATGTAAATCATAAAGAAAAAAAATCAAGATTTTAAGAAATTTTTCCTAAAGAAATAACCTTAGTTTCTGGGGTATTTGGCAAATAGCAACGAATCTAAAGAAGCCTGCGATTCTTATCACTTCTCCCTATATAAAATCATAAGATAATAAGGACTTTTTTACTTGGAAAATGCAATAAATTCAAATGTATGTTTTCTTACAAAAAGCCTCTGATTCTTAGGAAGTTATTCCAAATGAACGATTCAGGCTCGTAAACATGACTTTTAACGAGGCAGCCAATTGCACATATTGCTACGCATTGGAATATCATAGCCAATATAGAAACTTAATGATGAATTTGTATCATAGACGAGAAGTCCAAAATTTTGTCGCCGTTATTACCACTGCTTCCATTAACCTAAGGATCAGATAAAAGGAATATTATCACTAATACAAATAATTGCTCAAGTCACAGTTACATCTATATATCCTGTTAAACTTGATTTATTTGAAAAAAATTGATTCAGTTTGATGATAAAATCAATTTATGTGTACTATTTTTTTTTCTAATTTGTGAATGGCAATGTTTTTATTACTATTAAAAATAGTACATTTACAAAAATTGTGCTAAAATTTGAATTAATCGAAAAAAGACGAATTTTAGACACAAAATTCTTAAAGTAATCAATTAAAGAGCATCAAAATGTTGTTTAAGTTTACGCTTAAAGGTGGTATCTGTGAATGCAGATAATTTTAAATCTATGGGAAGGTTATTCCACACCCTAGTTATACGTACATGAAAAGGTCTTTCATATATAGATGAGGATATACGGTGACATATTATCTGAGGGTTTCTACTTGTTCTAGAAAAATCTAAAATCATCCCTAATGTACTCGAGACAATTTCGCATAAGTAACAAAAAAGTAACAAAATTCTCAATTTAATAAAATTCTCAAAAGAAAACCCAACAAAGTCCATTATAAAGGGAGACACATGATCCCTTAATCTCAGTTTATAAATATATCTAATAATACGGTAAAAAGTAAGATGCAGCCTTCTTAGAACAACGCTGTTGGTACCTGAAAATACTTCCATAGCATAAATAATCTGCGACATGAGCAGTGAACTGGCAACATGCTTTCTCACGCAGAGAGGCAAATAAAAATCAAATGAATATAACCGTCTAATGGTACTATTAACGCGGTAACATATATGATTAATATGTTTTGCAAAACTCAAATTATTATCTATAAAAACACCTAAACATTTCATTTCAGAAACGAAATTTAGCCCCACATTATCCAACGATATATTTAAGTCATTTGAATCTAAACCAAAACACATTGTCCGAGTTTTACCAGGATTAATATTCAACCCATTCTCCCGCATCCACAGACTGATTTGGCTAAGAAAAAAATCAATGTTGGCTTTTAACACATCTAAAAATTGTTTATCTGGTGAAAACAAAATCTGAACATCATCAGCATATAAAAATGTCTCAATTGAGTTATCAAAAATATTAACAAAATCATTCAGGTACACCATAAACAAAATGGGGCCAATTACTGATCCCTGAGGTACACCACTAGTAACCTCCAAGATCAATGACTCCCTACCATCAACTGACACAAACTGCGATCTATCACGGAGATACGATTGCACCAGCTTACAGGCTGATTTAGAAAAATTATACATACTACATAATTTGTACACCAACTTTGAGTGTAAATACTTTATCAAACGCTTTTGATAAATCCAATGAAACCAGCACACTACATTTCTTGCAATTAAGCGTTTGTCTAATTGAATCAGTTAGCCCAATCAAAAGAGTGGTTGTACTATAATTTTGCCTGACTGATGTGAGTGAATCAAATTATTACTATTAATAAAGCCTAACATCTGATCTTTTATAATGTGTTCTACAACTTCCGAAAGTATAGGTATCATAGAAATCGGACGTAAATTATCCAACGCGTTTGAATTTCCCTCTTTCTTAATCGGGACTACGCGTGCTATTTTCCAAGATCTGGGATATCTGGACGTCAAAAAAATTGTATTAATAATGTGAGTGAGTGGCATACAAATGTAAGGCAAATTTAAGCGGTATACTGTCATGACCAGCAGCATTCGAACGAATTTTACAAAGTGCTGAATACACCTCGCTCTAAGAAAAAGAATCCTCATTAACAAAGTTACATTCATCTAAAAAATCATTTGTTGACTCATATGACTGATTTGAAATAAAAAAATCATTTATATCATTTGGGTCAACATCTTTGACATTATCTCGTGATTCCACACAACCATTCGACTTTAAAATTTTCCACATATGTTTACTATCCAGCCCCTTAAACCTTTGTTCATGGTGTTTTCTTTTTGCTTTTCGAATTATAGTTTTAGTTCTATTTCTTACTCGACAAAATATCCTCCAGTTCTCAGTACTACGATAATCAATATAAGCCTTATATGCAAGATCATGAAGAGAAATTTAAAAGTTATAGCCCTTGATGAAAACCACTTATTATCATCGAAATCCAAAATCTTACATCTCTTCGTTGGTACTAAACCATGCAAGGCATTTTTGTGTTTGAATTTACTCACTAATGCCCAGGTTTTCACATCGTATTTAAATGCCATTTGGACTTTAAGTTCTATTTAAATACAAACGTCAGTTTTTAACCCCAAATTTAAATCACATTTAAGTGACCAATCTTGGGCATTTAAAGTCTATTTAAATTGTATAAATACAGTACTTTTCGCTTATAGTCACATCTCTTAGTTGCACACAAGTTGTGGACTATATCGCTAATGTGACTATATCGCTAGTTTTTTTATATGCCATTTTGTTGCCTATAAATAAATTGTGATATAGTCATCATAAAATGTGACTATATGCAATTTATTTATTATTATAATAGGTGGAAAATTTGGAATATAAAAACGATGTTTGAAACAATTCAGCTCATTTTCCTTGTTCCAATTTTCGTTTTAGCCTCTTAAATTTTTAAATAATTTTAAACCGAAAAAAATTCAAGATTTCACAATTATATTAGAAATTTTCTGTATTGTGACTATAACTTAAATTATTTGAATATAAATTTACTTTTAGTAGCCAGAGTTTAGTGGCATATAAGCCAAATGTGATTATATCGTGAATGGACTATATCCTAAATATTTTGTATGCAATTTGATTTTAGATGACAGTAAAAGTGTAAAAATGGACTATATCGCTAAATGGACTATATGCGATGTGACTGTAAACGAAAAGTACTGTATAACATAAATTTATGTCCTCACAATATGACTCAATTTTAAAGGGGGTTGCAGCAAACACAAAAAAAATTATTTCTTTACAAAAAGAAAATAATTTACTTCGTGATGAAGTCAAGCAATTAAAATCTTCTGTAAAATACTTAAATGATATGTATAAGAGTTCAGAGCGATTGCATTGTTAATGGTGTTAAAGTTACAGACGGTGATTTGAAGGCTGTGGATGTGGTATTGGATATTGCTAAAAAAAAACTGGTCCAGATATTTGTGAGGATGAGATTGAAGATGCCTATTTTTTGCCAATTCGTAATAAGAAAAATGAAAAGAAGTCTATAGTTGTGAAGTTTATGAACAAGAAAAGCAAGAGAATTTTTATGAATGAGAAATCTAAAATGAAGAATATGGATGATCTAAAAACTGTTTATATAAATGATTTGATGTGCAGAGAAACCTTGGAAGTTTTTAATCATGCCAAATCTTTAAAGAATGTCGGTTATAAATTTGTTTATGCTAGAGGTGGAAATATAGTTGCGAAGAAAACATCTGAGTCCAAACCAATACGCATTAAGTCAATGGATGACGTTGATCGTATTTTGACGGTTTCGGCTGGTGGTTCAAAGAGAGGTCATACTTCTGCAGTTATAATTGAAACATCTGACAATGGTGATGGCGATAATGATGATAGCAATGATGATGATGAAGACGGTGATGGTAATGTTTTTCAGTCTCCCAATTAAATTTAATGTAATGGAATTTTCTTAAAATTCTTATTTTTTGTTTTAATTTTTTTTTAATGATTTCTAAATATTTTAATAACTTAAATGCATACAACAACTTTATTAATAAAAAAAGTACCCAGTTTCTTAATATTTTTTCAGTTAACATAAGGAGCGTTTCTTCAATAAGTAAATGGAATAAATTTAAATATAAATTAAGCCAAATTAAAAGACTGCCTGATGTAATAACTGTACAAGAAACCTGGTTCAGCAGGGAATGCCTTGATATTTAATCAATTCCAGGTTATGAAGTCATACATTCTTGCAGGGAGGATGGGTATGGAAGTAATTCTGTATTTATTAAATCTCAATTAAGGTATAATGTACCTCAAAATATTAGCGAGGATTACCTAAATGTTGTGGCGTTAAAGCTGGTGGATATCAAAATAGGTGATAAACCCCTGATTATGACCTCTGTTTATAGATCACAGAAATGTAATATACAAACACTACTTACGAAAATTGATAATCTTCTTCATGTATATAATGGTTTTCCTTGTATGTTTGTTGGTGATTTGAATGTGGATGTTTTGTCTAGCAGCAGATTCAAAAGTCTTTTGTTCGATGTTTTTTCGGAATACAATATGCGTTCTTGCCATAATTTAGTAACGAGACCGCAATGTAACACATATATTGACTGTGTTTTTACAAATTTATCCCGTGATGTATTTGTATATTCAATTGAGAATGAATTAAGCGATCATAACATGATAAGTTGTGGCTTTGAAATGGGAATATTGACCCGAAATGCAGTTATTGAAAAAAAATATAAAACTGATTATGAACAATTTGGTATTTACTTAGATGAAAATCTAGTAATTTCGGACACATGTAGAGGTTCTTCCGATTTGTGTGATATGTTAATTAAAACTTTTTCAGCTGCAACATCAAATTGTACGAAAGTTATAACTAAACGCTCAACTATACGTAATAAAATAACCCCTTGGATGACGGAAAATTTGCTATCTTTAATCGCCTTTAAAGAAACTTTATTAAAAGCTAGAAGAAAAAAACGTAGCAATAAGGCTCTGGCAAATCAGCTAAAAAGGATAAGTAGAATAATAAAGAATTGTAACCGCACGCTTATGAATAATGATTATTACAAGAGCAACTTGCAATTGTGTAGTGGTGATCCAAAAAGAACTTGGCAGTTTTTAAACAGAGAGCTTGGTCGTAATAACCGTTCTGTAAAAAACCTTGTAAATGAAGATGGGGATATTTTGACAAATGATGAAGAGAAAGCTATGGCATTTAATGATTTTTTTGTTAAATCTGTAAACATTATACAAAGAAAAATACCGGTTAATGTGGATGATGACGTTAACTTCTATCGTACCTTAATACCTCAAAGAAATACTTTTGCTCTGAAAAAGGTAAGCAAAATAAATATTGAAGAAGTTTTAAATAATTTAAAAACCAATAAAAGTCCAGGTTATGATGGAATAACTCTTAAAATGTTACTGAGAAGAACGAATTTAGTAGCTGATATAATAACTGATACTTTTAATAACATGATTGATGAAGGAAGTTTCCCTAATGCTCTAAAAATACATAAAATAACACCAATACCTAAAGTTATTGGATCAAATAATATCGAGAATTTTCGGCCTATATCTGTTTTAAATATTGTGGATAAAATATTTGAAAAACTTATTTTTAACCAACTCTCTGATTATCTTGACAGAAACAACATATTGTTTAAAAACCAGTTTGGATTTAAGAAAGGAGCTGGAAATGAGGAAGTAGTGGTTAGTGTTGTTGAATATTTATGTGGTGAGCTGGATGCGGGTTTTTGTGGCGTTGCGGGTGTATTTTTGATTATTCCAAAGCATTTGATTTAGTAAATCACAATATTTTATTGAAAAAGCTAAGAACAATTGGATTAGCGAGCAAAACTCTGGATATTTGTTTGCATTATTTGTCCAACAGAAAGCAGTTTGCTCAGGTGGGTGAGTCAAAAAGTACTGTGAAGCCTGTAACTTGCGATGTTCCTCAAGGAAATGTCCTTGGTCCGTTGCTGTTTAAGATTTTTATTAATGATATTTTCAATATAAGCTTTTATGGAAAATTATTCATGTATGCTGATGATGTTTGCCTGTTTTATAGATATAATCATTTAAAAGTTTTGCAGACCCAGATTGAGTACGATGCTGCAATACTATCAGAGTTCTCGAGACTCAATAGACTTATTCTTAACACAGATAAGACAAAATTAATAATATTTAAACCATACCGTTCTAGAAATGAAGAAAAGTTAAATGTTCACATAGATGGTAGTTCGATTACTGAGTCTGATATGGTGAAATATTTGGGAGTAAACTTGAACCACAACTTACTATGGGATTGTCATATAAACATGTTAAAGTCAAAAATTTTCTTCCGGGATTGGTATTCTCTACAAGTTTAAAAATAAGCTCAGCCTTGATGTAAAAATGCTGCTTTACCAGTCACTTGTACAATCCCATTTGACATATCTTCCAATAATATACGAGTGTAGAATTAATCAGTCATTAAAATCTCTTCAGTCTGCTCAAAATAAAGCGCTAAAGCTTGTTTATAACCTCCCTATAACGCATTCTACGTTGGAACTGTTTACAACTTATGCTAAAAATGTTTTGCCGATTCGAGGTCTATATAAACATAAAATTTTAACATATGTTTTTAAATCATTGAGAGGAAATCCCCAACAATCCATTCAGTTTACCCAAAATGTATTTCATACGGGACGTAATACCAGACAAGCTTCAAATTTAAGTTCAGTAAGATGTCGTCTGAACCTGACTAAACAGCGTATTGCTTTTGCTAGACCACATGAGTATAATCACCTACCAGTTGACTTACGAAATATACAAGTTCTATCAACGTTTAAGAACCGCGTTAAAAGCTATTTTCTTCAAAACGTAGAAACGCTTCTTATGTAAATTTGTTTTCTTTTTCTCATGCTTTTAAAATATACTGTTGTTGAATATGTTTTTTTTTTTTTTTATATATATATATTAAAATTTGAAAGAATATGTTATATGAAATAAAAATATATATATATATGTATATATATATATATATATATATATATATATATATATTTATATATACTTTACATTATATGCTTCTAAGCATATAATGTAAAGTTGCCTACTATTGCCTCTTTTAAGCCTGTAAGGCGCTGAGTCGTTAATTTTGATCAATTGTTACCTAATTTTTTATAGAATTAATAAAATATTTAAAAAAAAAAAAAAAAAAAAAAAACATGATTTTGACAGTTTGTTAATTACAGCAGCCAATAAAAATTCAACTTCGGCTGCACTGAAATTTTTGCTTCCCTTCATTTTTATTTTATTAATTTAATTATAATTTAATTACATATATTTTATTTCTATATTTTGCATTTTCTGTTATTTTCTGTTTTTTTTTTTATTTATTCTTTAAAAATTTGTTTTATGAATAATGATCATTAATTTTTTGACAATTTCATGATGCTAAAAAATGATATTTGTGTTTTGTCCGACCGTGTTACTGCTTATGGAAAGCTGTTTGAGGATTACAAATCTCTTGATGCTCTCAATTCGCCTCCGTCAGCAAAAAAAAAACGTCGAAAATCATCTAGAAACGCAAATAAAGCTGATTCCGTCCAGGATCCTGGTCCATCCAGTTCCACTGTAAGAGATTCTGAATGTATAAACTCTCCAATACCTACTGTGTCTGTTCAGAAGCAGCCTTTTCAAAATTTAATTGATTCTAACAATCAAAAAGATAATGATAAAATTGATGTTGCTGAAACCCCATCTACTCCACACAATAACGAAGTTGAACTGAACCCGTTAAAAGTTATTCCACCAAGAAAATCGATTTTCCTTTCCCGTTTTTCATTTGATACCACTGAAAATCAGATTGAGGTTTTTATTAAATCAAAGCTGGATCTTTGTTCCGATATTCAAGTCAAAAAATTTACATATTCCCAACCTAGGGATATTACGTCGTTTAAAGTTACAGTTTTTTTTTTTTAATTTTAGTTATTTATTTATTATATTCGGATATCACATACAACAAGATAAAATCTTTTTAATTACAGTATGTGATCTTATAGCGATACAATCAATTTGTGATAGTAGTTACAATACTTTTAAGAAACAAAAATTACAAAATTATTTAAATTATATATGTAAGTAAAAAGAATAAAAGTAAAATCTAATATATAACTAGCGAGTATAAATAATCAAAAATTGAACAGAAATTAAGAAAGTTGAAAATTTGAGATCAAATTTGAGACCAAATCATTTTTAAACAATTTATTTTTAAATTGTAAAGCGTTGTCTGTTATTTGTAGATTATTGGGTAATGAGTTCCACAGACATATGGTATTTATAAAAAATTGCCAACTAGAGATTAAAGTTCGATATCGAAATTGTATAAGATTATTTCCTCTATTAGATCGTGCAAATTTTAGGTGTTCAAATAAATAAGTTGGTTCTTTGGTATATATTACTTTGTGAAGTAGAATTAATGATCTTATCCTAAGTAAGTTCACGAGGTCAACTCCCTACAAAGACTTAGAATAATCAGAAGTTCCATCATATCTTTTAATACGGTATACATAACGTAAGATTGCATTATACGCTACTAATTATCTCCCCTTACTTTCTGAATCACAATAAGCAAACATTTCACAACCATATAGTAACTTCGGCATAAGGAAAGCTTTAGCGAGGAGCACACGAATGTTTAAAGGTGTAAGATGTTTTGTAGGGTACAATGTTCTGAGCATCTTAAATGTTTTACCAGATGCAGAATTAATATGATTGTTCCAAGTGAGCGATTTATTAAAAATGATCCCAAGATTCTTGGCTGAGTCCACAACTGCAATATTCTGATTACCTAATGATACTGTAATATCTATGTTAATAGTTTGATTTCTTTGAGTTATAACTAAACATTTTGATTTTTTTTGGATTTAAGTAAAGTCCATTTGACGAAGCCCATATGAATGTTTTATTGAGATCCTCATTAAGCTTTTCTGTACATTCACGAATTAATAATTTCTGGTAGCTAATATAAATTTGGACATCATCTGCATATATATGGATGTTACTGTGTGAAAGTTGACTTGGTAAATCATTAATGTACAATGTAAACAACAGTGGGCCAAGAATAGAACCTTGCGGCACTCCTTTAGGCACATGTAGGGCAGTGGAAATTGAGTTACCCAAAGATACAGATTGGAAACGATTAGTAAGATATGAAGCTAGCAGCGAAGCGGCAGTTGAAGTGAAATTGAATTTATTAGAGAGTTTATTGCAAAGAATTTCTTGATTAACAGAATCGAATGCTTTAGAGTGATCTAAAAGCACCAGAAACGTAACGCCACCATTATCAATATTGTGTCTGATATCTTCAGATACATTAACGAGCGCTGTGACGCAGCTATGCTTAGGCCGAAAGCCAGATTGATGTTTAACTAGGAGATGGTGATTAGTTAAATATTTACTCATCTGCTTATATACCAGACGTTCAAATACTTTGGATAGGTATGGTAGTATTGAGATAGGGCGAAATTCATTTCCAGTTTTCTGAACAGGAATGATCTTCGCATATTTGCAACAATCTGGAAACTGACTGGTGGTAATAATGGTGTTAAAAATGTGGGTTATGTAAACTAATAACCTAGGTAGAAGAAGTTTTAAGAATTTCGGGTGTATCTGGTCAAACCCGACGGCATTGGACTTCATGGATAAACAACTTGCTAATACATCAATAGGCAATACAGGAGAAAATTCAAATTGATTCAATGGTGGAAGTTGCTGAAACTCATTAGTTTGATTAGTAGTTGGGTTTTGATCAACTAATACAGTTGAAGGAATATTGATAAATGATGCATTTAATTCGTTGACATCAACATTGCAAATAGTAGGTTTTTTATTTCCGATTCCAATTTCCCTTATCGTTTGCCATTTATTTTTAGAGTCGGCAGCCGTTTTAAATTGGGTAGCGTAATAGTTTGATTTTGCATCTCTTATGCTTTTATTAACATTCCGACGAGCTATACGGTATTCTTCATGTAGTTCAGATGTTCTAAATCTTTTTCAACGTGTGTAAAGCGCATCACGATCATTAATTTGGCTTTTGATAGTAGAATTAAACCAACACTTTTTAGTTTTATCACCACGGTAAGTACGCAAGGGAACAGTACTATCAAAGAGGCGGAGTATATGGCTATTAAAAAATTGTAATTGTTGTTCAGCAGATACCATGGTGTATACAAAGTTCCAGTTAAAATTGTTAAATTGTTCTTCCAATAAGTTTAAGTTAATGTTACGAAAATCACGAAAACTAATGGGACTTTCTGTTTTCCTTAATTTAAAATCATAAGAAATAAATATAAGGTCGTGTTTTGAAAAACATGGCGCAGTAAGTTGATCGAACAGTAGTAAATTGGAAATATTTTCCAAAATAAAAATGTCTATTAGTGTACTACTATTATTCGTGAAGTGTGTAGGGTGCTCAGTGTTTACTATATGTAAGCCGATATATATCAATTGACTCTGTAAATATGTAACAATCAGAATATTACAGTTAAAATCACTTGCAATAATCACATCATTGTATTGAGTAGCTAAAATTTCCAAATCACGCAAAAAAAAATGTTATAATTTGTTTCACGATCTGGCCGATAAATACAACCCAACAACAGTTTTTTTTCACCAATAATTTCAATAAATAAATATTCAATTGCTGCATTATCTTCCGATCTTTTTACTTCCTTATAATGTATGTGGTTTGTGATATAAATCGCAACCCCGCCAGCATAACCCTTTCTGTCATTCCTTATTATTTTATAACCATTGGCCGTAACTAAACTATCTGGTAAAACTCTATCGAACCATGTTTCCTCGAATAAGTAACGAAACTCATCAATTTTTGGAAGTTAACTTTGGGCATTAATATGGCAAATATTAAGACCATTACGTTGCTTAGCAAGAATTTGAATCACATTTTTCGAATTGACTGTAGAACCCAACCCAGAACTATTTATAGATGACATAATAATTATTTAAAACAGAGGAGACAACGCTATTACAATAAAAAAATTCAAAATTTATATTAAAGGCCGATGAGATTATAAGTGAAATTTTAAAAATATATTCAATATTCAATATTCAATATTCAATATTCAATATTCAATAATAATAAAATTTTTAATTTGATTTTTTTTATGGTAAAATATAAAATAAAAGTAAATACTTAAAATAAGGAAGAATTCTTCATAAGGGACCTCATTGAAAGTTGTTTTAAAAAGAAACTACTAAAGCGATCGCAACGAGTGATAGCTCGTTGGAAAGGTATTGAATTAGGCTTTAATTAAAAATAATTCAATTATAAAAAATATAAAAACAATGAGAACAAGGTGGTCTCTTAAATGCTCTTCTCCTGTCCAAACAAGGAGTCGGGGCCCATTTTTTTATTGCTGATTCTTAAAGCAAAAATTATGAGGAATCCAAAAAAATAAAATTAGCCGGAAAATTTAGAAGCTTCTGTGGAAAATCGGAAAATTTAATTTTCATGGGAAAATTTAATTTTCATGGGAAAAAAGGTAAATTTCTGAGAAAAATTAGGAAAATTTTATTTTTCAATTAAAGCCTGATTCAATACCTTTCCAACGAGCTATCACCCGTTGCGATCGCTTTAGCAGTTTCTTTTTAAAACAACTTTCAATGAGGTCCCTTATAAAGAATTCTTCAATTTTGTCACATGACAGTGGTGCACACCACCACTAAACCAGTCACTATAAAAAAAAAAAAAAAATATGTAGGTACATTATTTTTTGCTGGGCAATCGATTGAGACAATTTATTTTAAAATCGGAGAGGGGTCGTCCAAAAGGTGATCGCTTTCATATGGAATTGCTCTGTATATAAAATACAAAGAATCTGCTTCACTAACTGTCTATGGAAAATATTCTACATGTCGTACTAAATAAATATATTATATTAAATATGTCACTTTATAACAATTATATAGACAAAATGAAATCTAATTTTAAAGAAAATCCTAAGGCATTTTACGAATTCGTAAATTCAAAAAGACGTTCTCAAGAATTTCCTCCTGTAATGAAGTTTGGTCGTTGTGAATCTGGGGATGATACTGATATATCAAACATGTTTGCTCACTTTTTTGCTACTATTTACTCTGATGCCAAATATAATAACTTAAATGAACACCCGTATCCTTTGGTCTCAAATCAATCTATTATTTCACCATCTATCGATCGCTCTGACGTGTCACGTTGTTTAAAAAGTTTAAAATCGTCTTTTAGCCATGGACCGGATGGTGTACCTAGCTGTATACTAATCAACTGTGCTGAGAGTTTGTCTGCTCCTTTATCTTTGTTGTTTAACATCTCTGTTAAGAATGGATACTTTCCTAAGTTCTGGAGAGAATCGTATATTATTCCATAATTCAAATCCGGTAGAAAATCTGATATATCAAACTATAGAGGAATCGCGAAGCTTAGCACAATTCCAAAGCTATTTGAAAAATTCATTACTGACTTCATATGTTGTCATCATGTCTCGCATATTTTTCCCCTTATCGACATGGTTTTCGGAAGGGCTGTTCAACTGTCACTAATCTTTTACATTTAACAACTATAATTAATATAATTAACAACTATAATTACTGACTTTAGTAAGGCATTCGATGAGGTTAATCATAATCTGCTCCTGATTAAATTGAAATTAATAGGGTTTTCCCCTAACATTCTGAACTGGATTTCATCATACCTTTTTAACAGAAAGCAAAGTGTACGATATAAAAGTTTTACTTTTAAATACATAGCAGTTAAATCCGGGGATCCTCAAGGAATCCACTAAGGGCCAGTTCTTTTTCTTTATTTGTAAATTATCTTCCAAATGTAATAAAATATTCAAAAATATTGTTGTATGCTGATGATGTCAAGATCTTTTCGAGTTATAAAAATCCATCTGATCATATCTTTATACAAATGGACTTAGATAATTTCCAAAATTGGTGCAATATAATCCTAATGGATCTTAACCTAAAAAAATGTAAATCCATGTGCTTTTCTAGAAAAAATCCTATAAAAATTGGTTACTTCTTTGATGGACACCAACTGGAACTAGTTGATATTTTTCTGGATTTGGGAATACTATTTGATCCGAAACTTAATTTTGTCTCTCATATTCATATGACGGTTAACAAGGCCAGAGGCGTACTTGCTTTCATTAGGGAGTTTAGTGATCCGTGCGTTACAAAAATACTATACACGTCTCTTGTACGACCGATTTTGGAATATGGCTCATTAATTTGGGACCCACAATATAAAAATCACAGTAATCACATTGAATCTGTTCAAAAACAGTTTCTGATTTTTTGTTTGCGAGGTTTATCATGGATTCCGGGAGTTAATCTTCCTTCATATCCGAGTAGACTTGCTATAATAAAATTACCTACGCTTAAAAGCCGTCGAATTATGTTAAACGTATCTTTTCTACTTAACTTAATTAATGGTGATTTTTTTTCTGAATTTTTGATTAATAACATAACGTTTATGGTTCCTCAACGTCCAACTCGTTACTTTCATCCTTTATCACTGCAGTTTTATCGTAGTAACTATGCTAATGCTGACCCATTACGAAGAATATGTATAGACTTTAATGATTTATATAATTGTATTGATTTTGCTTTAAATGTTGATGCTGTTAAACGTAAAATAATACTGTATTTAAATATTTAATTATGTTTTTTGTTGTTATATAATTTTGTAAATAATTTTTAATTAAAATTTTTTATAGTCTGTAAGGATTTAATCCATAGACTAAATAAATAAATAAAATAAAAAAAAAATAAAAATGCTACCATACTTTTGTCGCAAATAAATAACAATTATCATTTAAGACTGAAAAACTGAAACTGTATTTAAATACAACTTAAATCTAAATGGCAATTAACTAATTGCATATTTAAATACGAAGTTAAAAACTGGGCATAAGAGTTATATTACACACAAATTTACATATTTTATAATAGTAAAATTACTAAAAAAATTTAGAGTGTATATATCGCAGCAAATCGCAATTGTTTTTGATTTTATGAAATATTGAGACATGCTGAATTCTCAAAGTGTCAATTTTAATTTTGCCTTTATTTGATAAGAAGTTATAATAAAATTAAAACATTTTAGCGTGTCCATGCCTAATTGCAAACTTAAAAATACTTAATTACTGCTCCGAAATAGGAATTAGTTTAATAATACCACGAAAAAAATTACAAATTTTTTCAAAGTAATTATTTAAAGTAATGCCAATTTGTTTTATTTTTTAACATAATTTAAGATTTACATGTTAACATTTGCTGTTTCATTTTTGTTTTAAATTGTAGATTGCTATTTAAAAAAATTTAAAAAAAATTTAGCGGTGATTATAAGTAAATCGGATAAGCACGGATCCAGGGGGAGAGCAAATGGGATATTTTCTATTCCACAATAAAATTTTTCAATACAAAAAGTTAGTTAAAAATACTCTAACTTCCCTCCAAAAACTTTTCTGGATCCGCGCCTGAAGTAAAATGCCCTCTATTATATTTTTTACGTATATACACTGAAAGAATTATCCTTCATGATATTAATGTAACAATTTCATAGAATTTTTTTCGTATATTCAATGCAGAATTTCATTACATCCAAGAAATTTTATTAATATTAAGAAGTTTTGCATAAAATTTTTTTCATAAAATTTCATAGTTTCATAAAAACAATTCACTCGATTTCATAAATTATCCCTTCATAACTTTATTGAAAATTTTCGTTAGACATATATTTAAAGACTTATTTTTTTTTTCATTTTTTCATAAAATTGCATAATTTTATTCATTTTCATACATTTCAAACTTTACTTAAAAGAATTAATTCTCAAGCGTTTAACATATTTTATAAAGAGATTTATAATTTCAATTTGCATACAAATGTACGAGGAAAAATAAGTCTTCTTCAAATTTTTATCATATAGTTTTTACACCAAGTGGCACACTATTCCAAGCGAAATTCATTAAATACATACATTCACACATGGACATACATGTGCATATATTTCCATACATGATTATATGTGTAAATTAACGAAAATTGAGATAATATTTACATGTATGATCACATATGAGCACTTATGAGCATACGTCAATCCTACATGGTAGTACTCGTATATGAATATGTGTGAACTATAATGCATTCATATATGAGCATGTATGAGTTCATACATATCCATAAATGGATACATATATGTTAATTTTTAACATCCCTGTTAAAAATCGACATATGTGGATCCATACATGACACACACGCTTCATACATGTCCACATGCATCCATACATGATTCATATGTGTTCATAAACCGTTCTTATATACGAGTATTTATATGTGGAATCGTATATTTTCATCTGTGTGTATTAACGAAAATTGAGGAAATATTTACATACATAATCATATATAATATGAATTAAAAAAATTAAATGTTACTTTCACCAAAATATTTTTAAAAAGATAGAAGTTTTTTAAATTTTATAATTTCAGTAGAGAAAAACATCATGAGAATGTAAAAGTTTTTTATGGCTTTTGAATTTTTTATTTTTCTTTAATGTTATATATTTTTAGTTAGTTTTATATTTTGTTGATAATGCGAGAAACCCCTAATTTTGAGAATTTAACTTTCCATAAATTGTGTCATCGCAAACCCCAAAAAATGAGAACTTATAGCTGTAAGTTTTTTCCTATTAAAAATTTTGCAAGACTGAAATCCGGACTAGAAAATTTTTAAAACTGATAGGAATTTCAATGAAAATTACTATAAAAAATCTCTAAATTTTGTGAAAATTTTTCAATTTCATTTTAAAAAAAATGATAACATTGTTCCAAAAATATGTTTTCTATAAGTACATTTCTAAAAATTTGTGAAATCATTTTAGAAATTTGAAATATGTCAAATAATTTTGGGGGCCGGGCCCCGGGATAATTCAGATGCAGTATATAAAACTCTATTGAAACCAGGTCACATTTTAATAAGCGAATATCATCAAATAAGATAAAAATCCGTTTATCTAAAAAATTCTACGATGGACGATTTTGAATTTGGTCTTAAGCTGTTTGTGAGGTTATTGCATGAAAAGCCAAGCAATAATCTAAATACCCGTCAGGATACTTTCTAGACTTAGATTCTCCATACCCAACACTACTAGAAAAACATTAGAAAAAGAATTACTTTGTAGAAAAAACTGCTAACCCACCATGTCTTTTTTTTTTGCTAAATATTAGTAAGATAAGAATATCAAATATAAATCTGTCGAATCTATAAATATTTAGTTATATTTGATCTAAGTTTAAGTTAATCGAAAGTAACAAATTAATCTACTAAAATTAGCAAAAAAAATTTATAAACGTTAACAGACAAAAAAATCATACAAATATGAGAAATTTAAAATTTTTTTTTCGATTTTTTTTAATGAGAATAAATATCTGCCCTTCTGAAATCAGCAATCTACAATTTTTTAGCAAAAATTTCTGTTGATTTTGGCAAAATATACTTTGTCTACAAATATTTAGTAAAATTTTTGCTAATTTTAGCAGAGTGTATTGCTATTTTCAATTAACTAAAATTATACTCGAATATAACTAAATTTTGAAAAATTAACAGCTTTATTTTTGCTGTTCACATTTTATTAATATTTAGCAAAAAGAATCTGTTAGTTTTAGCAGTTGTTCTGCAACGTCATGTTAAACTAATTGTTAGTAGCTTTTTCTGCTATTTTTACAGATTTATTTCTATGAGTGTAGTCTTGACCAAAATGCAAGCATGATGGTCCATAGTGGGGCCCCGTCACAACAAAATTGTCCGTTTTAAGAAAGTGTCCGCTATTGGGAGTGTCCGTCATTGAGAGTTTTACTCAATATATCTTGATTTCTATAAGTTGCATCAACCGATATCCCTCTGTAAATTTTATAAAATGTTTCATGTTCGACCCACTTTCATACGCATACATACTAGGGGTGCAGATTCCCAAATGCCGATGCCGATAATTCTAGGATTTATACATCCTGGAATCCCGGGATTTAATTTGCCTATTTTATTACATTTTTGTATATATTACACCCTGTTAAATATCGAAAACAAAAAATAAAACATAAAATGTTCATTTATATAATTCAGCTTTTATAATATTTCGCAAGCCTATATGACGTTAAAATAACACTGTACTGAAATACATTACAAAATTTTCCCTGTGACGTTGTCTCAACATAAACGCAAAGTTGGCTACACTTGAAAGTAAAAACCATACGTCAATCTGGTAACGTTGTGAAATAGAGACGGAGGAGATTATAAAAATAAACAAAAATCTAAAAATGAAATATTTGTGTTTGTTAGTGTTTGTCACTTTTAAGTATGACAACAACAGAAAAGCTAATAGGAAAGAAAAAACTGCAATTTAGCTGCATTACATTCGAGGCTATACTTGGGTGTAATCGCTAAACGGTCATGAATTGGTATTGTTACGTTTGTAATATAAGAAGTAGCTCAGGTTTGATTCTTACAGCCGGCAGGTTGTTGTCATATAGCGACAATCTGACAAATTATAAGACACAAATAATGATACAATTTAAATGGAAAATCATTGAGGACGCCTGTCCATAAAAAGGCAGAAACTAGTCTAGGCTGATTTGAAAATTAATAGTGTTTATAATTTTTAGAGAAAAACATTCATTCTGCTTCTTAACCTCAACCTTTCTAAAGTAAATAAATCTAATTTGAGTTAAGTTAATTGGTTGAAATAAAATTTAATAACTAAAAATTTGATATGCAATGAACTCTCTTTTAAAGAAAAATTTAATTCATATTTAAACCTTACGAAATAACTTAATTAAAATACTTTTGAATTAATAGACCGATAAGTTCTAAGAATATTTTTTTTTTAAGATCTATATAAAATTTATTTTTTACATCGTAAACTTATTAAAGACATGTCATAGATCTGCATTACATTTTTCAACCAAACTTCGCTGATATGTAGAAAAATGTTGCGTTAAGCTATTTGTCTAATTTTTGTTTGCCTAAAGGGCCCTCTATTGAAAATATTTGCAAACAACGTTAAAACTTTGACAGTATACAAATAATAAGCAGTTAAAAAATTTAAAAATTTTAATTTTGTATAAATTTGTAAACAAATTTTTTTCGAAAACATTAGAAATAAAGTCTAAAAGTCAGCAACATATCTGCTAAATTCAGCAAATTTTTTGCTAAATTTACTATTTTTTTTTGCTGATATTAGCAATTTTTACCAGAAAAAAATCTTGCCGACTTTACAGACTTTTTTTTGAGTGTATATATGAAACTTTAAGTTTGTAAATTAACCGATATTTATGTTTTGAGTCAAAACGGGAAATATTTTAAAAAGTTTAGACTTTCTGAATTTAAAAAATTCATGGTCGGATTATCAAAAACTATGTAAAATTGATGAACCAATTTTTAGCGGAGAAAACATTTTTATATTGCCTCATCAACATAACAATCAAAAATATGTAAGACAAGCCGGCTAAAGCCGGGCTTGCCCGGAGTACACCTACACGCAGAGAAAAAATATGATTGAACATGATTGTGGACACAAAATTATCATATTATGATTCAAATTATCATATACATTATTCTGGATGATCATATTATAATTACCGAAGGCGATTTTATTGTCATTTAGAATCATAATGTGATTGCTACGATTTCCAATATACCGATTTTCAAAATACCCCATGACGTATGGATACGTGCACACTATGGTCCGAACCATAGCGACTTAAGATGTATTTCTATTACTAATTAAAAGATTTCTAAACATTTTTTTACGGACCGCCCCCGCCTGACACTTACCCACCCTAACCCAAAATCATGGCGTAGGGATACGTACACACTATGTTCCAAACCATAGCGGATTAAGATGTATTTGTATTACTAATAGGGGGCATGCCGCTACATTGTTAGCGTGGGGACGACATTGTTTTGCCTTCAAGTTTAAAATGTTATTGATTTTGGATAAGAATTTAATCTTTTAAGGAAAATAAAACGCAATATAGTAGCCAAACATTTAGGCAGGGATGACATGGCATTATCACCATTTCCAATTTTGGGATTACGAATGAAAATATTTCTGTCTTAACCCCCAAATCAAAATGGGAGCTATGTCTTGCATAGTTATAAAATCGTTTTTCAAAAGAACATTGTGTGAATATTAAAGTATTTCTGCGTAGTCGGACTGCTGCCAGGTTCAGGATTTTTCTATTCTGTGGTATGTCTAAAGCCGGCTTCGCTGAGTAAACCATTTATTGAAGGATGTAAAATAAAAAAGCAAATAATTTATGCCGTTGTACAATAAAAATTACATTTTAAACTTTAAGGCAAAACAACGTGTTATCTATGATAACAACCTAGTGGGCTTTCCCGTTACTATAAATTATGTGTTCCTTGTTGTATGGGCTAATTTACTGAAAAGATAATTTCTAAAATATGCAATAAAAAAATATTAAAAATGGTATTAAAAAGGGAATTAGTACAGCCTATTTACGCTGCCTAAACCTCATCGTATACATCTAATCATGATTTTAGGAAACTGTTAGTATATGGCACAAATTGATAAAAAAGTCTTAACCTTATCGTCCTGCTTAAACCCCTTCGGCTAAAAATCTGAAATTTCAAGTGCATTAGCCAATAATCTATGGGCTAAAGCACTTGAAATATACCTTTAGGAATTTCAAATAAAACTTGATAAAAATGTGGCACAAAAACAAATGTTTGCTAATCACTCAGCCCAAACCGCTTGATTTTGAAATTCGGCATGTATGTTCCTAATCTGGCGTAGACATTCGCAAAAATGGGATTATTGGAAATGTTTACGTAATGATCTACCCTTTAGTAGAAATCTAAATTTTAGAATATGTATTCCCTGAGGTATGGGCTAATTTATCGAAGATATACTTTTTGGAATATAAAATAAAAACTTGATAAAAATTAAAAAAAAAAAAATTCAACTTGAAATTGGGATTGAATAAGACATCCACCAAGGCGGAGTTTTCGTAAACTTTTGCGGAGAGGGATAAAAAGGAAAAAGTCTGCTTCTGTCAAAAACACTTCGGTCAATACATTGAAGAACATTTTTTTGGAACTCACCATAAAAATGCGGTTTAAACAAGAAAAATTGGGATTAATCACAAAGCTTAAACCACTGAAGTAATTAACTTGAAATTTGGCTTGAAAGTTCCTATCTAAGAAGAAATTTAAGGAAATTCTTACCGTGAGGGGCAAAATCTCCCTTTTAATGGCATCCCAAATAACATTTCGCTAGAAATCTGACTTTTAAAATATGTGTTTCTTTGAACTTCTAATTAAATCGCTGTAAAATTGCGTTGCTTTATATATATAAGGCTAGTGTAGCTAATATTTTATAATTGCAAAAAAAGTCAAAAGTTATAACCCTACACTCAGCGAACTTCTGCTTAAAAAATGTGTAGTTGTTTGGGTTGTAATACGGTTTTTTATTTTTAATGTAAATGTCAGCCATTTGTAGAACAAATTTTATTTTTTACCAACCTTGTAGTTCATTAAAAAAACAAACCACATCAAATGACTGTTTTATGATTTTACAGTCGTTTTTTGTTATTTAAAAAAGTAAATGTTTGTTTATTTATACTAATATATATATGTGGTTTGTTTTTACTACAATTGTTAGTCATTTTTTGAACAGTAAAACCAAATGACAAATGTTAGTTGAATTGAATGAAGTGCTAGTCGTTCTTTCTTCGAGTGAAATTCCATTTGTTTTTGACTACAATTGCTGTCGTCTTTACCTACACAATATTGTGTGTGAACTATATTCTGTGCGGACTATAGTCCAGAAAATTTCGACTTCTAATAACCCAATTAAAAAAAAAATAATATGATGCTATATATATTCATACGAAATTTAATATGAGTCTTAATACAGTTTTATCCGAGAAATGGGCCCATATAATTGCATTAGTTTAGTTTTAATTTGATAATGTCAGATTAAATTACATCCCAATAATGGCGCGATGCAGATTTTATATAGCGGTATAAATTAATATCTGACTTAACTAACTTATGGAAATTAATAACTTATAACTTATACACTATTGTATTGATGTAATACATATTTATATCCAAAATATAATTGACAAAATTAAATTGTGTGTTTTTGAATATAATTTAATATCTAAATATATATTATTTTGTATTTTGCAATGTCTAGGTATATAGAACGTCATTATTAATTGTATTAGATTTAACGTACTCTAAATGAAATATACAATTATATATTGAGCGAGATGCGATAAACCGCAACTATATATGACATCATATTAAAATTTTTCGACGATATTAATTTTATATATGAATTTATATAATTATGTCCGGTTAAATACACTGGCAGACAAGTGTATATAAGTGTATGTAAAATAATGTATTGATTTATGCAAACTTTTTAACTAGGGAAATTAAAGATTTATAACAGTCAAAACACTACGTATTTTTGATTACTGAACTCAAAATTTTCAGATTTGCAGACAAATTAAAAAGGCAGATATAATATATAAATGAAGCTTTTCCGATGTGTTTCCAATGAACTTAATAAAATTCGGATATATGATAAAGGAGCAAAAACTTATGATAAACGTATTTTTCAGCGAACCAATCCCATGTTTTGGGGTTTAAAAGTGGCGGTGAAATTTAACACATCTTTGTCTGAAAATATGTTTAAAGTTTAAGAAATTTAGACTAATTTAAAAACAGCGTTAAAATACTTGATAAAACACACACATTTTGAAAGCCATTTTGACACTATGTCGGCTGCCACATATTTGAATTATTTTAAATATTGGTGAACAAATAATTCACTGTTTTTCTCCTTTTTCATATATCCCACTTTTTTTAAGATCGGAGGGAGCCCATCGGGGCTATAATCTATGCCTTGTATTAACAAAATCGTAAATTTTCCAACGAAGCGTTTAAGCTCACTAGTGTGATTGCAGTTTGAAAAAAATGATGACAAACAAAAAATATACAATTGGAAAATTTAAAAATATATCTGACATCTCCTAGGTCTTATTTAAACTAAATTATGTTTTTCCAATTCTCTTTGATTTATATTTTGGACGATTTCAGATGCTTTTCAAGCGTTCTTTAGTGTTTATCCTTCATCTTTAACTTTTTCGTCAATAGTTACAATCTTCTTAATCAATTTTTTAAATAAAACCTTCTAATATTTCTAAAAAATAGCAACACTATTATAATACAAAGCTGCTTCATTTTAAAATGTCGCATTTCAAGAAGCGCCGACAGAAATTTGTTTACACTTAGTCTAAAAAAAATTGTGAAAATTTGAGTCAAATTGGACCAGGTTAACACATGGCAAAAGCATATCGAGCAAAGGTTGAGGCTTAAATTTATTTCGCTTTAATGGATTTTGAGATATCGTTATATATATCGTAAGAAAATCTATGTTAACAGATGCGTTCGTAGCTAACCAAATAAAAATAAAAAGATTGCTCTGTAGGCAGGGACCGTAATCATTATGAGTTTTATAATAAAAATTACACAATAATGATTACATTATGAGTTTTAAGGAGTTTTTTCAATTGTAATGATTATTTTTGAGTAATATTAATAAAAATCAGCCATAATCATTATTTTTGATCAAAAAAATACAACTCAAAAATAATCATTATTTATGATTTTTATTTTTTTCGCTCAAAAAAAAACTTACTTTCAATTTATGAGTTTTTTGTGAGGTTCTTTACCGACATATTTGCATATCCTCATATACAAATCCAGAGGAAAGTGAGTTTTATTTTGAGCGAAAAAAATAAAAATCATAAATAATGATTATTTTTGAGTTTCATTTTTTTTTGCTCAAAAATAATGATTATGGCTGATTTTTTTTATTATTACTCAAAAATAATCATTACCATTGAAGAAAACTTTAAAAATCAAAAATTTAAAAACCATGACGGATATGCAAAGATTGTCAAAAAATAATAATAATGGTGCAATAAATTTTTTTATGACTGTTCTAAGTGATTGATTTTTTGATTTAAAAAAACGAACAATAATCGTTATTTACGGTCCCTGACTGTAAGTACACTACGGCACACGTAAACTTAAGTTTAGGTCGTAGTGGTATCTCAGTTTTAAAAGATTATGTCAAAATACACAGAAAAAATTATTGTCAAGAAAATGCAATTCAATTAAATGTTTAATAATATGTATTAACTATTTAATTGAAAATGAATTTGGTATAAAAAAAATTTCCAGTTTTTATAACAACATGAAAAAAATGCAAAAATTTTAAAAAATCGCTAAATTAAAATATCAATTGAACTAAAAAATTGGCGTTTTGTTAATTTTGGCGATTTTATTAATATTGGCAATTTTGTTGTAATTGTAGAGATTTTTCAAATTTTGGCGTTTTTTTTTAATGTTGGCATTTTTTTTCAATTTCTGCAATTTTGAAGATTTTTTTTTTTAAATTTTGGGAGCTTTTTTTCAAATTTAGCGTTTTTTTTTCAAATGTTTTAATTTTTTTTTTTTAAGTTTTCGCGATTTGTTTTACAATTTTGGTGATTTTTTTAAAATTTTGTAATTTTGGCGATTTGTTTTAAATTTAGACAATATTTTCCACAATTTTTGGAGAATTTTTTTTAAATTGTAATTAATAGTATCCACTAAAAATTTGCAATAAAAAACAATATTCAATTAAATTTGTAATAGGTATGAATAAAACTGTAATTGAAAATAATATTAATTAAATAGTTACAAATCATTTTAATTGTTACATATTTTAATTTTTTCAATTTTTAAATATTTTAATTGAAACACAATTTTAGTTTTTTCTGTGTAGTATGTCGCATTGTCTCAAGCAATTTTTTGATTATACTTTAAGGCAAAGACATCGAAATCTTTTATGAAATAACTTTATTTATTGCACTTTTTGTCGAAAACCAACTCCAACAATGATAGCCGCCCATTTGCAGGCGATGTGTTCTAATGAAATTTGCAGATTCGAACCATATAACACAGCACTAACTGGCATTTCATATTTGATCCAAGTCAAAAACAAATATTTTTATATTAAATTTATCAATAACATTGTTACTTCCTAACGAATCGTACCAAGTTTTTAAATTTGTCAAATCATTTAGGGGGGCTCTAGCCCCCTTGCCCCCCCCCCCCCTAGCTACGTGCCTGGCATTAGCCCATAATCTATGGGCCAAAGCACATAAAATATACCTTTGGAAATGTCTAATAAAACTTGATAAAAATGTGGTACAGGGACAAATATGTTGCCTTAATCACTGAGTCCAACCCGCTTGATTTTGAAATTCGGCATGTAGGTTCCTCCTCTGGCATAGACACCCACAAGGATGGGATTATAGTAAATGTTTACGCATGTTTGCAAAAAGGGAAAAGGTTTCCTCTTGATTTACTGCCCAAACAATTTTGTATATAAATCTAAATTTTAGAATATGTATTCCCTGATGTATGGGCTAATTTATCGAAGATATACTTTTTAGAATTTGCAATAATAACGTGGTAAAAATGGTAAAAAAAATATTGAACTTGAAATTTGGATTAATTTAGGGGACGGGTAAAAGGGATGAAGTCTCCTTCTGTTGCACAATTTTTTTGGAACTTACCAAAAACACGGAGTTTAAATAAGAAAAATTGGGATTAATCACAAAGCTTTAACTGCTGAAATAAGAACTTGAAATTTGGCTTGAAGGTTCCTCGTTCGGCACAGACATTATCTAAGAAGAAATTTATTTGGTGAAATTTCTTACGGTGAGGGCCAAAATCTCCCTCTTATTATTCAGCCAATTTGGCTACAAAACTTTTAAAATATGTGTTTCTTTGAACTTCTAATTAAAATGTTGTAAAACTGGGGTTAAAAAAGGAAAAGTGCCCGTTAATAGGCCGGCTCAAATCGTAGGAGCTACGAAATTGAGATTTGACATGTATTTTCCTCCTTAAGCGTAGACATCAACCAAGAGAGGGGCAAAAAGAGACAGTGTCTCCTTAACGTCATAACCAAACCCATTTGGTAATTATATCGTAATTCACTATATACTTTTTGCATTTTTGATCAAAACTTGTCATAATAGGGCTTAATGACATGTACAATTGCTTCATGCCTAAAATTTTAAACATCTTCTCGAAATGGTTAAACAAATTAATTAAAACAGGAAACCATTTTCTTTTTAATGTATTCCGACATTAAAGACTATTGGTAACGATATCTCGGACTTTTAAGCTAGTCGAGTAATAAAAAAAATTAAATTATAAAGTATTTGGTATATTTAAAAGTTAACTGTATAAAAAGTTAAATACTTATTCTCCTGAAATTTTTAGATTCCAAGTGCTGCAAAATGATATACTCTTTTGTACAAATGAGCACAACATTTGTAAAAAGAAATATTTGGTCCTGGGCGATTTTTAGAAGCAGTTAATCTTTTGAGGAAAATGAAACACAATGTAGTAAAGTGGGGATCCACATTTTTAGGCAGGAATGCCATGACATTATCCCAATTTCCGATTCTGGGATTATGGATGAAAATGTTTCTATCATAACCCCAAAACCAAAATGGGAACCATGCCTAACATGATTATGTTAATTATCCCCAGTAAAAAATAGACATATTCTTCATGGACATTAAGATCATTCCGCCTACGCGGAATGTCCGTGGTATGTCCGAAGCAATCTTTGCTAAGTAAAACATTTCTGAAAATATGTAAAATAAAATAGGTAATACTTTATTGCATTGTCCAATAAAAACTACATTTTGAACTTTAAAGCAAAATAAACATTTTATCGACGCTAACAGCCTTGTGGGCTTTGTCAGCTAGTATAAAATATGTATTCCCTGATGTATAGACTAATTAACTAAAGCGATACTTTTTGAAATTTGAAATAAAAACATAGTAAAAATGGCGTTCAAAGGTTAATAAGTGCAGTCTTATCACCAGTTTCAACCACATGAGCTTGGAACTACAAATTTGGTATGAAACACAATTTTTGGAAATAATTAAAAGGTTGCACAAAAAAGATAAAAAATCTTTTGCTTAACGTTCTGCTTAAACCTCTTCGCTAGAAATCTGAAATTTCAAATACATAAAGAAAATAGATTCGGTCGTAGTAACCGTATTTGGGTAATAGCTGTCGAGTTATTTGGAAGTTATCACCAAATTTCTATTGAAGCAATCGAAATTTGATTGTAGTATCAGAATGACTGTTGCTTCAGCCGAAAGATTTTTATCACAATCGAATGATTCAGTTGTCGCGACCGAATCTTTTGATTGTGATAAATAACATTCGATTGAGGCAACGGACATTCTCTCACGACAATAGAATTTCGATTGCCCCAACTACAACGGTTGCCCCAACTACAACGGTTGCCACGACAAAGAAAAAAGTGACCCAGCCGAAACCGCAGAAGCTACGAATATGAAATTTGGCATGTAGGCTCCTCCTTCATTTTAGACGATTTTTGGAAATTGTTAGGATAAAAAATATTTCTCTTATCTTTCTGCTTAAACCCCTTCTGCTATAAATCTGTAATTTTGAATAGAGTAATGGCTAATGCACTTAAAATATACTTTTTGGAATTTGGTAAAAAAGAAAAAAATATCCCCTTAATCATTTGTAATGAAGGTTCATCCCCTCGCATAAACATCCACTGAGATGGGATTTTTTTAAATTTTTAGAAAAAGAGCAAAAGTAAAAATTGTGTGTAAATATGCGGCTAAACCAGTTACCCGGTTAAATTTGAATGTGAATAAAATACTTTGTAGGAGTAGAATTTTTTTTTTATTAATTAATAATCATATACAAATTACAAATTATATACTATAACTCTAACCGAGCACTAGCTACTATGGCCTTCGGTGCGTTGTAGCTAAAACAGACCAGTGCCTCTGGTGGGAATCGAACCAACGACCCCGCACATATAAACCAGCACGCTACCAACTAGCCTACCGGGCGCACAAAGAGTCGAAATAAAACTATTTTGTAAACTAATTAAGAATTGTAAAAATTAACAACAATACTGGTTCTGAGCCATAAAACAGGAATCCATTTTGTTAAATGTAATAAATTATTCTGTTGAGCGAACAGATATATTACTTAGAGTGTAGGTTTTTGAACTCAAAAACTTCGTATAATTTTAGTATAATTTTAGTAATTTTTTCAATTTGGATTAAAATTGCTTTACGAAAAATAAGGTTTGAGAAAAATGCTAATGAAAATTAAAAAAATACATACAATGTGAATGAAGTTTTGGAGTTCAACAAACTATTATTTTGGAACTACTTGGAATATTAAAATTTAAATATAATATTTTTGTGAAAAAATTGTATTAATTTATGCAAAAAACTTTTTCGATGTCTTAAAGGCAAACATTTAAATATTTTAAGGGGATGTTTTTAACGTAGTGTTTTAAGAATTTAAATTCAAGTTCGAAGTAACAGGGTTTAAGACAGGCTGAGTCTGAAAACATTCTATCCTCTTCATCTTCTAAAAGAACTACATATAAAATTTAATGTTTCGACGATCAAGTAAACGATCAGACTGTAGGATGCAATTTAAACCCCTTTGTTTTCCCGTTTTTATAAAATTTTTCAAAAACCAAATTTTTACTGATCTGCAAATTTTGGAAACAACTTTTGGAAACAAAACGTTTTCCGTTTCAGATTTAGCTTAACATTTTGATTAAGATGAGCACATTTTAAATCCCGGTGATACCACGTTTCCAGTGTAAAATTCAATAAGTGCATTTTCAGTGTATTATCCCACACCGCAGGAAACCTACACAGAAAACACTGAAAACGGGTTTGAATTAAAAAATTTGTTAAATCAATTAATATTTTAATTGATTTTGCTCCTATCACGGCAATGATAATATCAATTAAAACTTTTATTGAAAATTAAAAAGGAAAAAAAAGTTAGAAATAACTTCTACAAAAAAAAAATATGATACTCACAACAAATGTGTGTGAACGATACGTTGGTATGTGTGTTTTTGGTAAAGTGTAACGGATCAATTTAAATTGCATTAAACTTTAATAATTTTTTTCTGTGTGTTCAATATTGAGGCAAAAATAATCCATTTACTTAGCATGTAATGCCATTTTGTTCAGTGTAGACACGGGGTTTTATTCCGATCATTACCCAATACTAGTGTAGTTAAAGAGTTCTAAATGGCAAAATTCCGTTAGTTTTTATTCATCTCTTTGTAATATTCCTGGTGTGATAATCCCGTTACGTCAGTCTGACCAATAGGATCACGACACTTGGCAAATAAAAGGAGAGAAAGAAGAAAAGACAAGAATTTTAGAAGTTTTGTAAATGTCAATCGAAAATTCACAAGGAAGTTGGTGTAGAATTTTCGTACGAGACGGTTGTTTGGTAGACTTGTATCTACATGTTGTTTTAACAAAAACATATAATTTTTATAATAATGATAACTACAAATTATTAAACACAAATTAAAACAAAAAAATTATTATTAAAAAACAAAAGAAACTGTGTTGAAGAAATATTTGAAAAGAGTAGAAAACCATGACAAACCGAATCATTAAATATTAAAATAAGAAAACAATGAAACAAATGTGAAACACGAATTAAAACATCAAAACCTATTAGAACAATATAATAATGAAATTAAATAAAATAAAAGTAATGTATTATAAAAGTGTAAAATTTATTAATTATTAACTGTAAAATAAAAACCAACAATCCCAAAAGACTAAAATTAACATCATCTGTAACAAAAAACCCAACAACAACAAAGTAAAATTATCAACCATGACATCTGCGACGGTGAAATTTGTTTTTGCAACGGCGTTAAAATTATCAACAGCAGCGGCCACCTCAACATAAAATACAGATAAGACATATATTTTAAAATAAAATAAAAAAGTATTATTAATATTATTATATTTATGATCATAATTCTATACTTACCGCTATGATTATTCTTACAATTTAAATTTTATATACCTATAATTATATCTATACTTAATTACATACTTACCTTTATCCCTATGCCTATACTTACCTTAACTTTTCATTCTTCTACTTACCCTTACTCTCATAATTAAACTTACCCTTATACTTATATTCATAATTATTGATTTACTTATCCTACTTATAACTACACTCAAAAAAATAAGTTAGTAGAAAAGTTAGTAAAACGTCTTGTAAATCAGGTATACTATTTTTTAGCAAAATTTTTTGCTAAAATCGTGTTTTCAGCCAAAATTTTTGTTATACTTATTCAGCACTTAACTGTTTTATACTAGTGCTTTACTAATATACTAATATACTAATATTTTACTAATTAATTTTGCTAAAAAAAAATTGTGCTGATAAGCTCATTAATAGTGTGGACGACAACCAGATTGAAAAATATCAAGATGTAGTAGAGAAGAGGAAAATGATACTAAAAAGTACAACTCTAATAAGACATAAAAAAATCAACCATGGAAGTGTTTGTATCTCTTTTTCATACACAAAACAAAATTGAGGATTAAAACAACTTAAATTTTGCGTTGTCACTGGCTTGTGAAAATAATTGTCTATTAATTAAATAAAAGACAAAATAAAATATTTATTTATTTAAAGTAAATGTTTAATATTAATAATAGTGTGGTCAAATTGCAAACAAACATATACAGAAATGTAGACAGAGTAAAGCGAAAGACAAAGACCCACATCTTAGGTAGATTTTTATGGTTCCTTTTTCTTATTGCAAAAAAGGGTTGTTTTTTTTCGTTTCGTTTGTTTGTGTTTATTTTTTCATTTCGTTTCTATAATTATCTTCGGCAGTTGCGTCCAGTAAACGATAGCATCATTTAGAAAACCATTGACGTAAGTAATTGAAAGAAAATTTTTGTTATGTTATATATATTTATTTCTATATATTTTCAGATATTAAATTAATTCATGTCGTCAATGTGGGAAAATGAAAATTTTTATATTTCGTTATTATAGTAAAATATTTTTAAAATAATCACAAAAATATGTTTTATGATTTTCAGCAAATAAATAAACTAAATTACAATTTTTTTACAAATTTTTTGCGTTTTTTTCAGTCTACTAAAATTCAGCAAAAAATTTATTAATTTTTGGCAAGGCTTTTTTATTTCTAATCTAATAAGTGTTAGCAAAACTTTTGCTGAATCTACAAATTTTGTTGCTAAAAATCAGCTCACTGATTTTCAGCAAAATATTTTGCTGACATTAGCAACTTTTTTTGCAAGCATCCTCCTGACTAAAATTTTGCTGACTCAGCAAAATTTTTTGCTGACTTTACAAACTTTTTTTTTTGAGTGTAGTTCTGAATTATATTGTCATAATTGTTATTATAAACATTAATATTGTTAACAAAATGATTTCCGGTCATGTTTTACCACAATAAAATCATTTGTTTAATTGAGTTTTTAAAAATGAATTGCTAAAAGTTTTATTATTGAGGAATGCGATTGACAGGTTTGCTAGAGTAATTTAGGAACTCTTTTTAATTAAAGGGGTAATCTACATAATTTCAGAGTGGTTGGATTACCAATGGCGTAGCTACTAGTAGCTTGGGTGGGAAAATTACACTCTTTAGTGACATAACATCTGGTCACGGAATAATTGGACAGTTTTAATGAAATTAATTTTTTTTTGTTTTTGCAATTTTGCACATAATTTATAGTCACTGTTGTCTTTTTAGCTGTTTTCTCGCAAATCCAGCTATTTTTAAGTCAGCCTTGACGGTTTCTTGAATTTAACGGATAACAATTTTTTTTTGCTATTTTATAGTGATATTTCTCGTTTGATATAACAACGGTCTTTTTAGAAATAGGTTGACAACAGTGTTTGTGGCTAATGATCATATGGCATGAAGTATTTTTTTTATGATTACGACTTTTCGTGAAAGTTAGTGAAAGAACCACGCCACACCCGACAGAGCTAGTCACCCGAATTTTTACATTTTACTGAATTTTTTTTGAAATTTTATAAATTTTTGTAATTTATACAAATTTCTCAATTTTAACGAATTTTTGGATTTATATGAATTTTTGAATTTATACAAATTTTAACGGCTTTTGAATTTTTATGAATTTTTGAGTTTATACGAATTTTAACGGCTTTTTGAAATTTATAAATTTTTAAATCTATACGAATTTTGAATTTTAAGGGAATTTTGACACTTGTAAGAAACCGCTCGTAACAAATGCTACGTCTGTTTGTATGTGTGCTTGTTGCCTGTTTGTAAACTTGAAATGCATATGGTACTTTATAATTAAAATGTTCTATTTAAGCATACAGTGTATGAAAAAATAATTTGAGAATTACATTTAAAATAAAATATGTATTTATATACTTAAAAGTCTATTAAAATATTCACCCTGATTGTCTAAGGCGTTGTCGTATCGATTATTGGGCGTTTTTACAAAACGGTATTTTGTGTGTCGAAAACGACTAAATTGTAGCACTATCGGTAAATCTATTACAATTTCCGACATACGCGTGTTCATTATAAAATTTTTTGAAAATTGTAAAAATTTTTAATCACGACAACATTTGAAAATGACAAATAAAGTTTCTTCATAAAAATGTTCCTTAATTTCATTCTGTTCACTTTCATTCATTAGAAAAGAAATCCATCTTGGACAAAGCTCAATGTACATGACATAAATGCATTCCATAAATACTTTGCTTACTGAAGTTTGAGATAGACTTATGTTGAAGTCATTACCAGCACCCTTTTGGTAACTACCTTCTCATCGTAGATGTGAGCTTTAAAATATTTGGAATGGATGTTGATCTCTTTAGTTCGTCCAATTTTCCATTAATTTTTTCCAAAAAATACTTAAACGCATCTTTATTTAATCTAAAATAACTTATAAATCTACAAATAAAAATTAGTTGTCTCAAAAAAATTGTTTCCTACTTACTTGCGACTTGAAAGCGAATATATGTTGGATTGCTGCCTTAATTGTCTTCGCAAGGCAACCAACTCACTTATTCCGTACTCTTCCTCTTCATCAGATGATGAAAATGAAGCCACACTTAACATGTTTATGGCTTTATTAAGGTTTTTTAAGAAAAACAAATTTTTAATTTAAAATTATTTGTATTTGCCACCGAGCAGCTGTTTTTTGTTGACATAATTTTAAATATTTTTTAACAACTCTGTAATATTTATGCTATTACTGTACTTTTCGTTTACAGTCACATCGCTTATAGTCCATTTAGCGATATAGTCCATTTTTACACTTTTACTGTCATCTAAAATCAAATTGCATACAAAATATTTAGGATATAGTCCATTCACGATATAATCACATTTGGCTTATATGCCACTAAACTCTGGCTACTAAAAGTAAATTTATATGCAAATAATTTAAGTTATAGTCACAATACAGAAAATTTCTAATATAATTGTGAAATCTTGAATTTTTTTCGGTTTAAAATTATTTAAAAATTTAAGAGGCTAAACCGAAAATTGGAACAAGGAAACTGAGCTGAATTGTTTTAAACATCGTTTTTATATTCCAAATTTTCCACCTATTATAATAATAAATAAATTGCATATAGTCACATTTTATGATGACTATATCACAATTTATTTATAGGCAACAAAATGGCATATAAAAAAACTAGCGATATAGTCACATTAGCGATATAGTCCACAACTTGTGTGCAACTAAGAGATGTGACTATAAGCGAAAAGTACTGTACAATATTTTCGTTGTCGTTTTTTTTACACGGTACCACAAAAATTTAAAAACGACAACGCCAGCTGTCGGATTACGGCAACGCCTTAGACAATCAGGGTGATTAATTGATTCAATTAAATATTTGTTTAGAAACAAATTTAATTCAAAGCAAATCTTTAATTAGATATTTTAGGTTGATAATTTTTTCTGTGTATATTTTAACTTTTCAGCCAATGGTCGTAAAATGTGAAAATGTTATTCTGCGTCTTCCATTAATATATTGAAAATTTTATTCTACGTCTTCCATTAATATATTAAAGATATATAAAGTTCTAGTGGATGTCTACATATGGGCGATGTTAAATTAGTAAGTACTTTTTGGTTTGAAAAAATTTTTGGAAATAACCCAACATGCCATGATCATGAGAATTACTATATCATGAAACTTGTGAGGAACAAAGTCATTCCCTCGTTTTGTACCACACAATTATATTAAATATTATTTAGTTTAATATTAATTTTGAGTATTTAAATTGTGTTGTCCGTTAATGTTGTAATAGTTCGGCGGCTTACATGTGCATGTACGGCGTGCATAACACAGCCGGCTCTGTTGTGTAAACTAATTTGTATGCATGAGTGTTTTGATAGGCAAGCATGTGTGTTTTGATGGTTGTGAACAGTGTTGCCATGTATTTTTTTCAAAAAACTGTAAAAAAAAACAGTTAATATGTGCATTTTGAATTCAATTGCATTTTATTTAAACATAAAAAACATTAAACACATAACATAAAGCATTTTATATACACAGAAAAAAATATTATATGTTGTAGACCAACTAAACACAACACAAGAAAAACGAAAACAGACAGAAACAAAATGACATTTCAAGGTTTCAACACAAACAAATGCAAAAAGGGAGTTAAAACTTACTACATAGTTGCGTTCAATGCGTAGTATTATTTTTTATTGAAACATTTTGCTCAACTTTTGTATTAAATTTATAATTTCAAGTAAAAAAAAAGTAAATCGAGCAGGTAAACTGTTGAAAACTGTTGAAAACTGGAAAAACTAAAAAAAAGCTGAAATTAAACAAAAACTGTTTTTTCATGAAAAACTGGAAAACTGTTGCACATCCTAAAAAACTGTAAAAAACAGTTAAAACTGGCAACATGGTAACACTGGTTGTGATGGTAACACTGTAGTTAGGAGGACTGTTTGGGTTGACTTTCCTCAAATATTAAAATATTTGCCTGTCCCGTAGTTAGGAGGACTGTTTGGGTTGACTTTCCTCAAATATTAAAATATCTGTCTGTCCCGTAGTTAGGAGGACTGTTTGGGTTGACTTTCCTCAAATATTTGCCTGTCCCGTAGTTAGGAGGACTGTTTGGGTTGACTTTCCTAAAATATTAAAATAGCTGTCTGTCCCGTAGCTAGGAGGACTGTTTGGGTTGACTTTCCTTAAATATTAAAATATTTGTCTGGCTCGTAGTTAGGAGGACTGTTTGGGTTGACTTTCCTCAAATATTAAAATGTTCGTCTGTCCCGTAGTTAGGAGGACTGTTTGGGTTCACTTTCCTCAACTAATAGGAACTGAGTGTGTGATCCGTCGGAATAGTACGTGGCCTAGTGGTGTCGTAGCATAGGATGTGTGTCGTGTATCGGAACGGAAATTTATATTATTTTGAAAATAAACGATAACATTATAAATAAAAAAAAAGATTGTGATCAGAGACTAGTAATTAAGAATAATTTAATAGAAAATAAAGTGATACGTTTTATAACGTTTAGAGAAAAATCGTGTGCGTTTCCTTTGGTCCTTGAACAAAAATAAATGATTCTATAACGAACCCTGGACTCGACTGAGCCTATCTCAGCAACCAGTGAAAACACGTCGTTACAGTGGCGCCCGAGCAGGGGCCTTCAAAGGAAAATAAAGACTTTTGTAAGGAAAAAATTAATAATAAAAAAAAAAAATATTAAAATAATAAAATAATAAACTTAATAAAAAAATCGTGTGCACCGTCTAAAATAAAACAAGAATATATATAACTTTAAAAGGCCGCGTAATAAAGTTTAAGAAGAAAATAAAATCTATTAAATAATGAGTACTTTTCGGGTATCCTGGCTGTATTCCCTATGGAAGGAAGAGCTGCAGACCATTTGTTCCGAATTCCAACTAAAACCTGCAAAAAATGTGGAAGAATTACGAAAGCAGATGGCACAGTTCATTGGCGGCGAACACCCACCTGAACGTACAAAACGCTCATTGGAGTTACAGGAGAAATACGAAAATACATCACCATTACCAAAAATTTGTATAAGTGGAGAACGGAGTCCATTGAAAAGTGAACAAAGTGGGGTCGTATCTACACAAAAGCCAACAACATTGGAGAAGCAGGAAACCCAATTGTTAAGTATAATAGATATGGTACGTAAATGGGGTTTAAAATACGATGGGGGAAAAGATCCACTATTATACCTCGAACGAGTTGAAGAATTGGCAGCTATCAATAATGATTTGTTGCCAGGTACTATCCCGGAATTGTGTAAGGACAGGGCTCTAAGCTGGTTCCGCAATAATAATAAACAGTGGAGGACGGGTAATCTTTTAAATCAGATATAAAATTTTTTCTTCCAGCTAGATATTTCGAAAAACTAGAAGACGAAATTAAGAGAAGATGTCAGCAACAACGTGAACCATTTAAAGACTACGTTTTAGCACTACAAAGTTTAATGAGACACACCAAGATGACCGAAGCTCCCATCCGAATTATTTATGGTACATTCAGCGTAGGGACTTCAATAATCTTGAAGAACTCCCAGCGTTATCAGACGATCTTGAAAGTATCCCCAATGGTAACAACTACCAAAACAACCGGAATGAACAACACCGGATAATGGTAAACCACGACCCTATAAATTATAACGGAGCGCAGGATAACATTTGCGACCATGAGACTCTAACCAGTTCCACTTCACAGCAATTTCCTCCAACGGATTTAATAGATCTATTTTGCGACAATAGTCGAATTATTTCCAATGTAAAAATTGGAAAGTCCACCGCAATAGCAACTATTGATGCGGGTGCTGGTAGCAATTATGTTAGCGATGAACTGGGAAAAACTGTGTACGTTAACTATCCACGGATTCCACAAGAACTTGAAGTGGCCCTAGCGGATAAATCAACAACAATCATCAGAAGCGCAATTTAAATTTTCGTGAAAATTGACGACGAAATAAAACCGGGAGTGTTCCTGATAATGCCAGGTGCTTTAGAAGAAATGATCATCGGGTTAGACCTGTTACGTGCCTTTAAAAACGCGAGACGACTGGTACTTGGTCACTACGCCTGGTGGAAATTTGTACACCACTCAATTTAAGGCGTTCGGTGGTGCGCAGTAAAAACGTCATCGGTCAAAATGGTGCTTCTATTTCAACCTCACCAGGATCCACTGATCAAGATGGACATCAAAATCCGCCTGCTCCGGTGAGTTTAATTAATTCAATTACTGACCGAACAACCTCGACGGACGTTAACTGTCGTGAACAAGAATATGCTAATAAATTTCTCGAAGAAGAAGTACAGAAGTTTCAGTAGGTGTATGGGCCAACCAATTTAACGAAACATCAAATAGTCATGAAGGATGACCGCCCCATAAAAATCAGATACGCCAACCGCAACCCCGCGATGCAAAGAATAATTGATGCCGAAATCAATAAACCTTTATCCATAGGTTGTATTGAACCCTCAGCCAGTGCGTATAGTTTTCCAATCACACTTGAGAAAAAGAAAAATGGCTCCTGTAGACTATGCATGGATTTTCGGCAGCTAAATTGTCGTTCTGTTCCCGAATCTTATCCCCTACCCCGAATAAATCACATTTTAGACAGATTACGGGAAGTGCGATTCTTCAGTTGCCTTGACCTGGAAAATGGTTATTGGTAGATTCCAATGTCGGAAGAAAGTAAGAAATTTACCGCGTTTATGGTACCCGGCAGAGGTCCTTATCAATGGAAAGTTATGCCGTTCGGCCTTCACTCAGCGCCAGCAACATTTCAACGTGCAATCGACAAGGTAATCGGTCCCGACATGGAACCCCACGAGTTTGCTTACCTAGATAGCATCATTATTACCAGCCGAACTTTTAAAGAACATGTGTGCCACTTAAAGGAAGTATTCCAACGTCTGCGACAGGCTAAGTTGAAGATCAATCCCGAAAAGTGTGAGTTTTTCAAACAGGAAATAAAATATATTGGACATGTAGTATGTGGTGAAGGAATTATAACCGATCCGGATGAAGTAGACGCGATTTCCGAAATGCAAACCCTCTTATTATAAAGAGAAGAAAATGGAAATGGATCGGTCACATGCTTAGGAAGAACCCTGATGAAATAAGCCGTCAAGCACTAGATTGGAACCCACAAGGCAACAGAAGAAGAGGTCGGCCAAAGACCACCTGGAAAAGAAGCTTGCTCAAAGATATTGAACACAGCGGCAGAAGCTGGAACGAGTTAAAACTACAAGTGAATGACAGAATATCTTGGAGAAATTTTGCAGAGGCTCTATGCTCCACAGGGAGTTAAGCGGAAATGAAGAAGAAGAAGAATTATTTTCTTAGAGAAATTTAATTTTTTTGGTACTTTTTTTTTAAAAAAGATACTTTTTTCGGTCCTTAATTAGAAGATACTTTTTCTGGAAAAATGGATTTTTTTTTGGAAAAGGGACTATCTTTTGAAAAAGTACTTTTTTGGAAAAGATATTTTTTGGAAAATAAATTTTTTGAAATTAGTACTTTTATTTAACAATTAAATTGTTTGGTACTTTTTTGGAAGATACTTTTTTGGTTATTTTTTTTTTTGAAGATACTTCTGTTGGAAAATTGAAATTTTTTTGGAAAAGTACTGTTTTATCAGAGGTATTTTTTTTGGAAAAAGTACTGTTTGAAATTAATAGTTTTTAAAAAAATAATTTTTTTTTTTTTAATTGTACCTTTTTCTGGAAAAGGTTTTTTTTGAAGAAGTATTTTACTTTTTTAGAAAAATTGGCACTTTTTTAGAAAAATTTTTGGAAGAGGTACTTTTTTTGAGAGATACATTTTTGAAAAAAAATGCTTTTTTAGAAAAAGTACATTTTTAAATTTGCTACTTATTTAGAAAAATTTAATTTTTTTCTGACTTTTTTTTGGAAAAAGTACTTTTTTTGAAATTGGTACTTTTTTAAAAAAATAAAATTTTTTTGGTACTTTATTTGGAAGATTCTTTTTTTTGGAAAAATTTAAATTTTTTTGGAAAAGGTACTTTTACCAAAAATACTGGTACTTTTTTCTGAAAAGGGTATATTTTTTTGTACTTTTTTTGGAAGAAGAACTTTTTCGGTAATTATTTTTTAAAAAAGATACTTTTTTGTTATTTCGGTATTTTTTTTTTTTTTGGGAAAGCAGATTTTTGAAATTGGTGCTTTTTGTAAAAATAAAATTTTTTGTACTTTTTTCTGAAAATTGTACATTTTTTTGGTACTTTTTCGAAAAGGTAATTAATTTTACGGTAATTTTTTTTAAAAAGGTACTTTTCGAAAATTTTGGTATTTTTTTGGAATGGTACATTTTTGAAATTTTTACTTTTTTAGAAAACTTAATTTGTTTTGTTTTAAAAATGTTTTTATGGACCTTTTTCTATTTTAAATTCTTGATTGTTTTTTAGATTTGTCTAAAAACGGGCTTTTAAGGTCCAGTTTATTATATAAAATAAAAGATTATTTCATTTAATGGTCCATCCGACGTTTCGTTGGTGTTTTTTCCAACATCTTCTGGGATGAATTTTTTATTGATCTGGCAACCATATAAAACATAAATAAGAAAAACAATAATATAAATACATAACAACAACATAGAGCCTAAAATTATTAAAATAATTTAACTTACATATAATTTTCTCGATCAATTTTACATTATTTTCAATTATTAAACAATACAAAACAAGTATATGTATAAATTAAAAAAAAAATAATTGTAAAAAATAAATAAATAAAATATCACAGTAAATTCTTTTTCTATTTTCCTAATGTTAAGATCACAGTTGAGTTAAGACTAAATTATTGCTACAGTGTAGTTGGCATTAATATTATCCATATCCTCCCTTCTATTTATTGCACTCATATTTCGTTGTTGGATTCTTAAACTTTCTAATGTAAAGCGCTTTTTCCCTTTTTTTCTTACATTTTCTAAATCAGCTGTATGTCCCTTTTCAAAACAGTGTTGTGCCAATGCCGTTGTCTGTTTGCTTTTACGTATGTCGGCTTCATGTTCATCAATACGTGTGCCTAAACTCCTCTCTGTTGTACCCACATAAACTTTACCACACGTTTCGTCTTCTTTTCCTATACATTTAATCTCAAACGACGATTTCGTAAACGAGTTTATTGTCATGTTTGGTTTATGAGCCAGTTTGACTTCTTTATCTTTTCTTATTTCTTTAAGTTGTGCATTTTCTGATAGTTTAGGCCCTAAACTTTAGGGATATAGGCAAGGCTGTAGAATTTAGTGCTGCCAGATGTGTCTTCTGTGTTGTTTACCCGCGAACTGTTTTTATTTGTTACATTGTCAATTAGATTTTTATTATATGTTTAGGATATCTGTTTTTCGTTAAAATCTCCGTGATTTTAAGCTGTTCTTTAATTTAAATTTATTATCACTTAACTGAATTGCCTTACAATTTAAGTTTGTTGCCGTATTAAGTTTTTGTCTCATTGGTTGTGTTGAATTGTAATTCATTATTCGTCCAGAAGCAATCGATTTGGTATACCAATCCGTTATGATTTTACTATTTTTTCTATATATTTTCATATCAAGATATGGAATAGAGTTGTCTTTTTCTTTTTCAATTGTAAATTTTATTTTCGTGCGATAGCTATTTAGTATTTTTAAAATCATGTCTTCGTCCTTCTTCTTTATTTTAGCGAATAGGTCATCTACATACTTTGTGCGCAGTTTTATATGTACATTGTTCTCCCGTAGTTCTACGGTAGATTCTTCCAGTAAGGTATCAAGAACAATGTCCGCTATAGTTGTGGATAATGGATTGCCCATTGGCATCCCTTACGTCTGGTTGTAAAATTTTCCACTTTTTTGACAATAGTTTTTGGTACTTTTTTTTTGGTAAACAGGTAAATTTTTTGCTACTTTTTTGAAAATTAACGTTTTCGGTACTTTTTCTCTTGGAAAGTGTACTTTTTTCCAATTCTTTTTGGTAGTTTTTTGAAGAAGGTACTTTTTTTAGGAAAAGATTCTTTTCTGTACTTTTTTTTTGGAAAAAGATACTTTTTTTTGGAAAAATGAACACTATTTTCCGAAAAAGGAATAGTTTTTCCACTTTTAGTGCTTCTCCAATATCCAAATATCCAAAAATCGCTTCTTAGTGCCGGTCGAAGTCGGACGAGGGACATATGTACTAAATTTCAAGTTCCTAGGTCCAGAGGTCTTGGCTGGGCGATGTTGAATCAATCAGTCACGCCACTCGTATATAGTTATAGATTAGACTTTTTCTATATTTTCAAATAATTTTTGAAAAAGGTCCCATCAAAAAATGTAAAAATAGATTTTTTTCAACTAATTATTTATTAACTCTAAACAACAACTTTTTATAGCCGCTTGTACTGAAAATGTTTAATTAGTTTAAGGTTTTTAAAGCGCTTAATTATACTTATGAATTTATGGATATAACCGTAAGAAGTGAATAGTTTTCTAATGAATTATTTTATTTAAATGTTTTATATGAACTAAAAAATATAAAGAAATTAGTCTGAAAAAAACTGGACTTTTGACCTAAAAAATGGACTAAATATTGTTAATATCTTTGTTGTTCCACAACTATTTTAATAATGGTGATTCGTTAAAAAGTATTATTAGTAATATTATGAAAAATGAAACAAAAATCATTTTTCTCATAGACACTTGACCTATATATGGAAAATCGTGATGGTCGGAGAACAAAGCGTGTCCTGAAAAGAACTACGTGGTCTTTAAATACAAAAATACTTTTTGTATCAAAAATTGGGTGTAGGTTTTAAAATGTATTATTTATTTATGCATTTTAATTTAATTTAATTTAATTTTATTTTTTTTTTGTAACCAAAAAGCCTAGTGGCCAAAACTGATTACTGAATTTATTTTATTTTGTCCAAAAACCAATTTGTAAATGTTACTTTCAATTAACGTTTGGAATTATTACAAAATACATTATTTCTAATACAACGCGTTATGTTACGCGGGCATGTTAGCAATATGAGCGAATTGAGAGTTTATTGTTGTCAGTTTTGTATTTTCACTCATTCATTTTATAGATACTACAACAGTGTTGCCAATTTTTGAATATTTATTTGAAAAATGACATTTTTGTGCAGTTTTATGTGTAATTTCACTTTTTTTCAGAAAGTTCGTAATTTAAAAAGTACGTGAAATTGATTTCTGAATTTTTTTTATTATTGAATTTTTAACAAATATTAAAAGTTTTCAATATTTTATTTGAAATTGAAACATCATTAATTGATTTTTTCAAATTATTCTAAATAGAAAATATTTTTAATTAAAACAAATTGTAAAAATATCTTGAAATCAAGTTCATTTTTCTTAAATGTTAAGACGTTTGAACTTCTGCTAAACCGATTTAAAAATATTGATATGGAGGCCAGATAGAATTGTATTAGATTTATCTAATATATAATCATATAAAAACCAGATATGTTTGTATCCGAATTTTAACCTGATATAATTGTATATGATTGTATGTAAACTGATACATATAATTAGATCCGAGTTTTAAGCTTCAGTTATGCGAACGTTGCTGTATCCGTAACGGACCGTATCGTAATGTAAGCACATTGGTGCACTTATAGAACAATTAAAAACGTGCCATATGTTTTTGACATACGTAACCAACACGGCATTCATATACATTAGGGTCGTCCTTATATTGCACTTTGTCGATTTATGCTGCTCCCAACCCCTAAAAACGTGAAACGATGTCTAAAAAGTAAATTCTGAATATTTGAGCAAAATCAATTAACCCTACGATGCTGCTCAAATTGGTCAAAGTTTGGACTTCTGGCCCAAAATGGCCAAAATTGGAAAAAAATTTATAAATTAAAATTTAATGAATATATCAAAACCTAAATACTTTTTGATTTAAATTTGCCCAGAGATACTCTGATAAAAATATAAATTTTTGGGGATATCGTTAACCCTTGTTATTCCGGTACCAAAAAAAGGTAAAAAATAGCAAAATAGCATATTTTTCAAACCTCTAAATTGATTTTTTTTAAATTTTGTTAAACAAAATTTCGAAAAATGTTAATTTTCTTTATTAGTTTTGGAGTATATTAGTTGGGAATTAAAAATAAAAAAAAATAAAAATCTATCTTTTCAATTTTCGGGTATACCCATTTCAAAATGGCGGATTTCAAGAAAATCAGAATTTTATGCCAAATTTTCAAAAATTAATTTAAAAAAATCCATATAGTTACTAATAACCTATAAATATATTTTGTTTACTTATTTGGCTTATAAATAGCCATTAAAAAATTAGTACAATTGAAAAACATTGTTAACCTATGCTAGACCGGTAGCGAAACTACACATTTTAGAAAATTTGGAGCTTTATGCTAAAATTGATAAATAAATGGAAATGCTTGAAATTAATTACTAAAGTATGTTTTTTGTATTCTACTAGAATGGAACTAAACATAAAAAAATATGAAGTTATATGCACGTGGTTAACCCATGTTTACCACAGGGCAAAAAAATGGTGTTTCTCAAATCAATGCCCCATATAAACAGAAAAATATTTTTTTTAATCAAGTAAATGGTCAAATTAAGTTACAAAATATTGTAATTTATGGTAAATATAATATTGTAGTAGTTAAATTTTTTTTCCAAATTAACCCTTCCCTGCACCGACACCAATTTTTTTTTATATAAAATAAGTAAGCAGAAAATTCACAAAAATTGTATTTGAATTAATTTTAGCAGTAAAATATTTTATTACATATTTTTTTTAAATAGTTTATATGAATTAATTTATTTGCATTTTTATTAACATATAATTGTAAACTAATGAGCAGCATAAATCCACAAAGTGCAATATAAGGAAAAAGAAATACAAAATATTTTTCAAGCTTGTTGTGTCTAAGATGTTCATCATCCATTTTCAGGTAGTTGGTTTAAATTTTTAAATAACTTTAATTGAATTAATTAAAAAATATTCTAAACCACATTCACTTCTCTTTATTTTGTTTGTTTCTTTTTTTATGAAAAGCAAACAGCTGTTTAGAACACAGTGATGGATATCCAAAATGTTCAAATGGTGACCGCTGTGCAGAAAAAGTACCAAGTGATTTAAATGGTATTAAAACAGTATTTTGTGTGTGTATATAAACATTAATAATTAAATAATTGATATTTTAATTGTAGTTTTACAATAAACAGATATGTATTTTAACATATACATTCACATGTACAATAATATGTACATATATTATTTTGTAAATTTGCATACACAAAACAAGGTTTTGGTACCTTTTTATATATTTCACATTTTTATTGTATGTGTATATGTTTATTTATATATACATATATATACATTAGGGTGTCTTTCGTTGTATGGGCGAAAAATAAAAATGAGATTTTGACTGTACCTCCCCCTCAAAATATTTGTTAGGGTGTCAAAATACGCCACGCAAAAAATTAGAGTTCTAGCATAACGGGAAGATGTCCCGCATCGCCCTTGAAAATCGGGCCCCTTGGAAAAATGGTCATAATTTAAAAAAAAATTAAAATTTTTTTTTCTTCAAAATTAAAAAAATATAAAATAATTTTTGTGTTGGGTTTAATCATAACTACTCAGATAAAAAATATTACTTTCCCAGGAAATCGCTAACTTACCCTAACTTTGTGTCAAAAAAATTAATAAATATTTTGGGTGTACCTCAAAGTGACTTTTTTGCATTTTTGAAAATTTTATTCAACAAAAATCAAAAACCTAGTATTTGCTGTCAAGTAGTTTATTAAAGACAACTCAAGTATTAAATGAGCCAAGTACTGTGGATATCCGTTGGCAATTTTTTTTTTTTTTGAACATTTTGATTCTCGGGGATTTCAAGGTTTTTTTTATTTTTATACATTTTTACTTTAAAACAAGTCTTTAATAATATTTCTTCAATATTATTGTATATGCTCTTTTATATGATTGTAATAACTTTATTATAAAATACTATTTTTTCTGTTGATAGTTAACCCATGTTAACCTGGGGTAGGGTTGCCATATTTGAAAAGTGAAAAAAAAGTACATTGATGAAAAAAAAAACAGTACTTTTCAAAAAAAAACAGTACATTTTTGTATTTATTGTTAACATAACTTTTACTTCAATACATCACATATTTACTTAAAATAAGTTAATACATCGAACCAAATAGCGTAGGTAAAATCAACAAAAGATTTTTTGTAGATCTTTAACGAAATTTTGTCAATTTTTTTTTCAAGATTTAACAAATTTTATTCAAATCAACAAAATTTCGTCAAGTTTACATCCTCTAAAGAAGTAAAATTGACTAAATTTCATCAAATTGACTAAATTTCGTCAAATTGGCTAACATTATTAGTTTTTGCATTGGGCAGTGTCATGAAAAAAATTGTGTTTACAAACATCCATTGCTTGAAAAGTAAACATATGTACAAAGAAACGAAGTGGAATTAATACAGGGAGATTCAAAAAATTTATATAAAAAACTATTGTACACACAAAAAAAAAACATGGTTAAAAAAAATATATTCTTTGTACACGCAAAAAAACTTGTTTATATAAAAATATGTAAAATATACAAAAAAACAGTACAAAAACAGTACAAATCCAAAAAAACAGTACTTTTGCGTACTGTTTTAGGTGTTGTGAATAAAACAGTACATTTTTCAAAAAACAGTACATGTACTGTTTAAAACAGTACGAATGGCAACCGTAACCTGGGGTCAAATATGACCCACGTAAGGAAAATGCAGCTTTGTGGCAAAATTTATAAATTAAATAAAAAAAGGAATATTTCAATTTATATTTATTCTAAACAATTTTCGTTAACCGTTTCTAGTCTTCGAGTATGTCAATTTAGTAAAAATTAGAACTTAAAACTTTTCCACAAAAAAATTTTGAGGAAAAAAAATTTACACTATTAAATTAAAAATACGTTTTACGAAAATACTCCTGAATATGTACAAAAAAATCAATTTTAATATGAATACAAATATCTGAATTTATACTAAATAATTAATTTTAATTAATTTTAAAATGTAAATAAATTACAATTCGAAACTAAACAAAAATTTAATTTGTCATCTTTGTGATTTTTGACTCTTTAAAAAACCAGGGTCAATTGTGACCCCATGAAAACACAGGTTAACTATGAACACGAAAAATTATACTTTATAATAAAGTTATTACAATTATATAAAATAGCATACACAATAACATTAATGAAATATTACAAAAATCTTGTTAAAAAAAAATCTACACAAATTAAAAAAAACGTTGAAATCCGCTAGAATCAAAATGCTCTAAAAAACTTTTGCCAACGGATATCCGTAATACTTAGCTTATTTAATATTTGAGATGTGTTTAATAAAATACTTGACAGGAAACACTAGGTTTTTGATTTTTGTTGAATAAAATTTTCAAAAATGCTAAAAAGTCACTTTGAGGTACACCCAAAATATTTATTAATTTTTTTGACACAAAGTTAGGGTAAGTTAGCGATTTTCTGGGAAAGTAATATTTTTTATCTGAGTAGTTATGATTAAACCCAACACAAAAATTATTTTATATTTTTTTAATTTTGAAGAAAAAAAAATTTGTAATTTTTTTTTAAATTATGCCCATTTTTCCAAGTGGCCCGATTTTCAAGGTCGATGCGGGCCATCTTCCCGTTATGCTAGAACTCTAATTTTTTGCATGGTGAATTTTTGTACCCGAAAAAATATTTTAAGAGGGGGCAGACCCTAAATCGCAAGTTGAAAAATAAGGACGACCCTAATATACATATATGGAAATATGATGTATTATAAGTTATTATAAGACACTATTACTAAAAAAAAGTAACAAAAAAAAGAGCGAAATACCCACATTTAATTTAACACAAAAGCAGGCCATCACTGCTTTACAAATGTCACGTAACAACGGAATAAAATTCTATTTTATACAGAATGTTACATTACAATACGTTACAACTACGGTTCATTAAATTTCGGTAAGCGTTTGCATAGCTTTTCGTATACCAAAAACGAACAGCTGATTCATACAGTACAGATACGTTACAGCAAAGTTCGCATAACTGAAGCTTTAGTTATGCGAACGTTGCTGTATCCGTAACGGACCGTATCGTAATGTAAGCACGTTGGAGCACTTATAGAACAATTAAAAAACGTGCCATATGTTTTTGACATACTTAACCAACACGGCATTCATTTACATTAAGGTTGTCCTTATATTGCACTTTGTCAATTTATGCTGCTCCCAACCCCTAAAAACGTGAAACGATGTCTTAAAAGTAAATTCTGAAAATTTGAGCAAAATCGATTAACCCTACGATGCTGCTCAAATTGGTCAAATTGGCCAAAATTGGAAAAAAATTTATAAATTAAAATTTAATGAATATATCAAAACCTAAATACTTTTTGATTTAAATTTGCCCAGAGATACTCTGATAAAAAATATAAAGTTTTTGGGATATCGTTAACCCTTGTTATTCCGGTACCAAAAAAATATGTAAAAAATAGCATATTTTTCAAACCTCTAAATTGATTTTTTTTAAAAATTTTGTTAAACAAAATTTCGAAAAATGTTAATTTTCTTTATTAATTTTAGAGTATATTAGTTGGGTATTAAAAATAAAAAAAAAAATTAAAATCTATCTTTTCATTTTTGAAATGGCGGATTTCAAGAAAATCAAAATTTTATGCCAAATTTTCAAAAATTAATTTAAAAAATATATATAGTTACTAATAACCAATAAATATATTTTGTTTACTTATTTGGCTTATAAATAGCCATTAAAAAATAAGTACAATTGAAAAACATTGTTAACCTATGTTAGCCCGGTAGCGAAATTACACATTTTAGAAAATTTGGAGCTTTATGCTAAAATTGATAAAAAAAATTAAAATGCTTGAAAGTAATTACTAAAGTATGTTTTTTGTATTCTACTAGAATGGAACTAAACATATAAAAAATATGAAGTTATATGCACGTCGTTAACCCATGTTTACCACAGGGCAAAAAAATTGTGGTTCTAAAATCAAGGCCCCATATAAACTGAAAAATATATTTTTTTAATCACAAAATATTGTAATTTGTGGTAAATATAATTTTGTAGTAGTTAAATTTTTTTCAAAATTAACCCTTCGCTGCACCGACGCCAATTATTATTTTATATATAGTAAGTAAGCAGAAAACTCACAAAAATTGTATTTGAATTAATTTTCGCAGTAAAATATTTTATTACATATTTTTTTTAAATAGTTTATATATATTAATTTATTTGCATTTTTATTAACATATAATTGTAAACTAATGAGCAGCATAAATCGACAAAGTGCAATATAAGGACGACCCTAATATACATACATAAAACAAATACAAAATATTTTTCAAGCTTGTTGTGTCTAAGATATTCATCATCCAATTTCAGGTAGTTGGTTTACATTTTTAAATCACTTTAATTAAATTAATTAAAAAATATTCTAAACCACATTCACTTCTCTTTATTTTGTTTGTTTCTTTTTTTTATGAAAAGCAAACAGCTGTTTACAACACAGTGATTGATATCCAAAATGTTCAAAGGGTGCAGAAAAAGTACAAAGTGCAGAAAAAGTACCAAGTGATTTAAATGGTATTAAAATAGTATTTTGTGTGTGTATATAAACATTAATAATTAAATAATTGATATTTTAATTGTAGTTTCACAATAAACAGATATGTATTTTAACATATACATTCACATGTACATACATATATTATTTTGTAAATGTGCATACACAACACAAGGTTTTGATACCTTTTTATATATTTCACATTTATATTGTATGTGTATGTGTTTATTTATATATACATATATATACATATATGGAAATATGATGTATTATAAGTTATTATAAGATATTATTACTAAAAAAAAGTACCAAAAAAAAGGGCGAAAATACCCGCATTTAATTTAACACAAAAGCAGGCCATCACTGCTTTACACATGTCACGTAACAACGGAATAAAATTCTATTTTATATAGAATGTTACATTACGATACGTTACAACTACGGTTCATTAAATTTCGGTAAGCGTTTGCATTGCTTTTCGTATACCAAAAACGAACAGCTGATTCATACAGTACAGATACGTTACAGCAACGTTCGCATAACTGAGCCTTTTTGTTGTATATGCTTGTATGAAAAATACACAATTTCATACAAATGTATATTCATCCTATCACATCCCCTAAGCAAATAAAAATATAAAGAAACATTACTTTTTGCGGTTTTCAAAAAAGTTTCCGCTTAAACCTTTTTTAAGTTTTAATACACATTAAGGTGTCCCGTAATAGTGCTCAAACGATTCATATTATCCAGTTGATTATGGAAAAAATAAAAAATTCGAGAATACTAATAGCTTACAACTTGTTTTTTTTTTAATTTTTGTTCAAAATTGGGCTCAAAAGTTTGTTAATGCTGAGCATATTTTTGGAAATATATTTATAACATTTTCATTGAGTAATTTTGGTCCACTACATCTTTTTAAATTAAAGCAAGTTATAAATAAAATTACTTGTATCAAACTAAATGATTCAGTGCTGGACCAAAATGAATCTATGGAAATTTTATACAAAATATAACAATTTCAAAATTGTCATATTTTAAAATTCTACTTTGTGTAAGGGTGGCAATTATTAGTACCCTCAAAAAAATATTTGGTTTTTATCCATAAACAGCTCAAAATACCTATCATGACGAAGTTCGCCAATTTTTTTGTATTCGGGACAGACTAAATGTATCTACATATTTTTTGTGGTATGGAACGATATATCTATAACTATATAAGAGTGGCGTGACTGAGTGACTGAGTGCTTAGTGACTGAGTGACTGAGGGCTGAGTGATTCAACATCGCCCAGCCAAGACCTCTGGACCTAGGAACTTGAAATTTGGTACATATGTTCCTCCTCCGACTTAGACCTCCACTAAGAAGCGATTTTGGATATTCCAACGGACAAGACCAAAAAGTGGAAAAACTCCTCCTTTTTCGGAAAATAATGCCCATTTTTCCCAGCTAAGACCTCTGGACCTAGGAACTTGAAATTTTGTACATATGTTCCTAATCCGAATTAGACCTACACTAAGAAGAGATTTTTGGATATTGCCACGGAGAAGGCCAAAAAGTAGAAAACTCCTCCTTTTTCGGAAAATAGTGTCCATTTTTCCGAAAAAGTAAATTTTTCTAAAAAAAAGTACCGAAAACGAAGTCCCAAAAAAAGTACCTTCTTCAAAAAAAGTACCGAAAAGCATTAGAAAAATGTACATTTTCTAAGAGAAAAAGTACCGAAAACGTTCATTTTCAAAAAAAAACGTACCAAAAAATTTTTATTTTTACCAAAACTATTGCCAAAAAAGTACCAAAAAAATTAAATTTTCAAAAAAAGTACCAATTCCAAAAATGTCCCTTTCCAAAAAAATCTACCGAAATTTTCAAAGAAAATAATTACCGAAAAAAGTCGCTTTCCCAAAAAAGTACCAAAAAATGTACCCTTTCTAGAAAAAAGTAGATTTTCCAAGAGAAAAAGTACCGAAAATTGAACATTTTTCAAAAAAAAAAGTACAAAAAGTGTTTCTTTTTACCAAAAAAAAAATACAAAAACTATTGGCAAAAAAGTACCAAAAAAATTAAAAAAATCAAAAATTTAATTTTCTAAAAATGTATCAATTTCAAATATGTCCCTTTCCAAAAACAAAGTACCGAAATTTTCAAAAAAAAATAATTACCGAAAAAAGCCTATTCCAAAAAATGTACCCTTTTTAGAAAAAAGTACAAAAAACTATTGTAAAAAAGTACCAAAAAGATTTTCTTTTTCTAAAAAGTACCAATTTCAAAATAGTACTTTTTCCCTAAATAGGTTCCTTTTTCCAAAAAAAACAGTACATTTTCCAAGAGAAAAAGTACCAATAACGTTAATTTTCAAAAAAAGTACCAAAACTATTGGCAAAAAAGTACCAAAAAATAAAATTTTATAAAAAAGTACCAATTTCAAAAATATCTCTTTCCAAAAAAAAAAAGTACCGAAATTTTCAAATAAAATAGTTACCGAAAATAGTCCCTTTTCCAAAAAAAAAGTACCAAAACTATTACCCTTTCCAGAAAAAAGTACATTTTCCAAGAGAAAAAGTACCGAAAAATTCATTTTTAAAAAAAAGTACCAAAAAATTTTCCTTTTTACCAAAAAAAGTACCAAAACTATTGACAAAAAAGTACCAAAAAAAAATAAAATTTATTAATAAACAAGTACCATTTTCAAAAATGTCCCTTTCCAAAAAAAAAGTACCGAAATTTTCAAATAAAATAATTGCCGAAAAAATACCCTCTTCCAAAAAAAGTACCAAAAAATATACCCTTTTCAGAAAATAGTACCAAAAACTGTTGTAAAAAAGTACCAAAAAAATGTTCTTTATCTAAAAACGTACCAATTTCAAAATAGTACTTTTCCCCAAAATAAGTTTAGTTTAGTTTAGTTTAGTTTAGTTTAGTTTAGTTTAGTTTATTTATCTCTATTCCAGTACAACAAGAATCAATCTTATAGAATCTCTAAGTACCCTTTTCCAAAAAATAAGTATCTTTTCCAAAAAAAAAGTACCTTTTCCAAAAATAGTAACGAAAAAGATCCCTTTTCAAAAAAAAAAAAACTACCCAAAAATTTACCTTTTTACCAAAAAAAAAAGTACAAAAAAAATTTTATTTTTCTTCAAAAGTACCAATTTGTAAAATAAAGTACCAAAAAAGTTTCTTTTGTTAATTTTTCTAAAAATGTATTGGAAAACAGTACAAAGAAATTAAATTTTTCTAAAAAAGTACTTATGTAAAAAAAGTACTTTTTCCAAAAAAATATCTTTTCCAAAAAAAGTATTTTTCCCACAAAAGTACTTTTGCTAAAAAAGTACTTTTTCCAAAAAAAGTACACAAAAAACAAATTTTTCTAAAAAAAAAGTACCAATTTCAAATATGTACTCTTTCCAAAAAAAAATTAACCTTTCCAAAAAAAATTTCCATTTTTCCAAACAAAAAGTACCAAAAGTATTAAATTTTTCTATAAATGTAGCAATTTTAAAAAGTACTTTCTGTATCTTCCAAAAAAGAGTACCAAAAAAATACCGAAAAAGTACCTTTTCCAAAAAAAAAACTACCAACAAAATTTAATTTTCAAAATGAGTACCAATTTCAAAAAAGTGCTTCTTCCCAAAAAAAAACACCTTTTCCAAAAAAAAGATACAATTTCCAAACAAAAAAGAAAATAAATAAATTTTTCTAAAAAAAATACCAATTTCAAAAAGTACTTTTTCCATAAAAAATACTGAAAACAGTAATTTTTCCGAAAAAAATACTTTTTCCTAAAAAAATTTCTATTTCCCACCTGAAGTATCTTCAACAAAAAAAACCAAAAAGTGTCTTCCAAAATAAGTACCAAAAAAATTTAATTTTTCTAAAAAAGTACCAATTTCAAAACAGTACTTTTTCCAAAAAAGTACATTTCCAAAAAAAACTTCCAGTTTTCCAAAAAAAAAAAAAAAAACAATTAGCGAAAATATTTTAGCTTTTCCAAAAAAGTACAAAAAAAAATTTTCTTTTTCTAAAAAAGTACCATCTTCAAAAAAATACCGAAAATATACATTTTTTCAAAAATTAAATTACAGTTTGAAAAAAGTACTTTTTCCAAAAAAATTTATAATTTTTGAAGTGCTTTTTTCCAATTTTTTTTTTGTATTTAAAATTAAAAAAAAAATTAAAAAACAGGACTCAATCAAAAAAATTCCCTGTTCAACGATTGTCAAACTTTTCACACTAAAGTAACGCTTTAACGAACAAGTCGAACGAAAATAAAAAATATATAAAATTAAAATATGTAAATAATAATTGCATAGTTTTGTTTTTTATTCGTTTTGTTGTTTAACGAATATCTCGATTTAACGAACAACCTTGACGTCCTGGAATTCGTTTAACCAGATTTCTACAAAATTTTCTACAAATATAATTTTGTTATAATTACGTTCTAATTTTCTAGACTTTTTACACTTATCGTGTTAAAATCTTAGACTACAAATAGAGGTTAAAATATTTCGTGTATATATTTTTATTCATATTAATGAATATAAATAATCTATATATATAAAGAAGTGGTGTGAGTGTCTCAACATCGCCCAGCCTAGACCCCTGGACCTGGGAACTTGAAATTTGCAAGGGATTTTCCAATATTCCAACGGAGAGTGCGAAAAAGTGGAAAAAGTCTTCCGTTTTTGCAAAATAAGTAACGGCATTTTTAAAAAAGTAACCGTTACTTTGTTAACAAATAACAGTAACGGTTTTTTTAAAGTTACGGTTTAATCAAAAACTAAAGGTTTTTGTTTTTTAAGCAACGCGATTTTCAAAAAAATAACGGGTTTAAAAAAGTAACTGTTATTTAAAAAAAATAGCGGTTTTAAAAAAAATATAATGCGTTTTTTTTTAAGTAACTGTACTTTTCAAAAAAAGAACGGGGTTTTAAAACAAAAAGAAACGTTTTTTTCAAAAAAGGAACGTTTTTTTTAAAGTAGTTTTTTTCAAAAAGTGACGGTTTTTTGTAAGTAATGGTACTTTTCAAAAGAACAACGGGTTTTAAAAAAAGTCTTTTTCACACTATGGAACTTTTTTTTTTTAAGTAACAGTAGTTTTCATCTGTCTATCTATTTATATAAAAGAGTAGTGTGAGATACTAAGTGACTCAACATCGCCCATCCTAGCACATGCTCCTAGAAACTTTAAATTTGGCATATAGGTTCCTCCTGGGAAGGTGACCTCCACTAAGACGGGATTTTTTTATATTACATCGGAGATGGCCGAACATTCTGAAACTGGGCCAAATAACCTAAAAAATTGTACACAGTTTCTTCCTGGATAGGAGAATTCGAATAAGACGGAATTTTTTGATATTCCAACAGAGATGGCCAAAAAGTATTCAGAAAATAAATATCTTATTCCAAAAAAATATCGTTTTCCAAAAAAGTACTTTTTCAAAAAAATTACTTTTTCCACAAGTGCTTTTACAAAAAAAAAAGGTCTTTTCCCGGAAAAAAGTGCTTTCACCAGAAAAAAGACTAAAAAAAACTATTATTTAAAAAAAGGACTTTTTCCAAAAAGCACATTTTCCATAAAAACAGATTTTTCCAACAAAAAAATAATTCTTTCTTCAAAAACTTTCAAATCTAAAAAACTGTAAGTTTGTAAAAATTTGAAGAATACATAAAACAATTTTCATGTTATATTAATTTTCATGATCATGGCACGATGGGTTATTTTCAAAAAGCTCTTCAAACAAAAAAGTACTTACTAATTAAACATGGCCCAAATGAAGACCTCCACTAAAAGGGGATCTTTAATATATTACTGGAAGACGTAGAAACGAGTAAAGAGTCCCATTTTACGACCATTGGCTAAAAAGTAGAAATATAGGTTTTCTGTGATGTGGGCTAATACACTGAAAATGCACTTATTGAATTTTCCACTGAAAACATGGTATTACCGGGATTTAAAATGTTTAAGAAGTGCTCATCTTAATATAAATCTGAAACTTAAAACGTAAGTTGTTTCCAAAATAGGCAAAATAGGCAGAAAATTTGGTTTTTGAAAAATTTTTTAAGAACGGGGAAACTCGATTACTTGATCGTCGAAACATTAAATTTTACAAGTAGTTAAAAAAACATGCTCACTGAGAAGGGCTAATTAGGAATTCGGAGATGAAGAATGTTAAAAGAATGTTAAAAACCCCTAAAATAATTAAATGTTTGCCTTTAAGATATCGAAAAAGTTTTTGCATAAATTGATACCATTTTTTCACAAAAATATTATATTTAAATTTCAATATTTCAAAAAAAAACAAAATTTATACTTTTCGAAAAACAGGTTAAGGAATTTATTTAGATTTAAAACCACATACAATTTCACTGGAGTTTTGGAGTTCTAAAACATATACTCAATCTCAATATATCTGTTCGCTCAACAGAAAAATTTATTACGTTTAACCAAATGTATTCCTGTTTTTTTGGCTCAGAAAAAGTATTTTTGTTAATTTTTACAATTCTTAATTAAAGTACAAAATAAGTACATCTACAGTCTTTTTTCTACTTCTAATTTACACACAATTTTTATTCAAGCTAAAAAAAATGCTACATTGATGTAAATATAATAATAAAATTTGGTCTTTCATTTGCGTCATTACATTTTAGTTTTGGGCTCTTTGTAGGAGGTTAAGGGTCGCGGAAGCTTTCCCAGACCTGGTTCATATTTATTTAGAACATTTGTGGATACTCCGAAGAAACGAAAATTTTGTGCGTTTTATAAAATAGAATATTTTTGGAAAAAATTACGAGGTAATGGTCCCCACCAAGGTCCAATTTCGGATAGGGATGTCATTAGCACTGGCGTAAGGTGAAGCTAGAAGTAATACAATTTTTCGTCCATTTTGCTTTAACTTTCTCAGTTTTCAAGCTATGGGTCATATTTTAAAATCAGAAAAGGAAAAAATAGCGCCGTCTTGAAAACTTCAGATAAGATGATGGCGCCATTTACCAGGTAATATCATATGTTAACAATAAATTTTAACAAATAAATTCTAGAAAATAAATTCTAGAAAATAGTTTTGAAAAATAACACTCAAAAATGGTTAAACCACTGGGAATTTTTACTATTTTGTTGAATAAGGGTAACTTAAATCTATGCTTAAGTCAGCTTTTAAATAAAAAATTGGTTTAAAAATAGTCAACTCGATTTAAAACACATTTAATAGAATTTTTATGTTTATTGTTTTGGAAATACATGGAATTTTGTTCTGAAATTTTAGTATAACAGTTTTTGTGGAAAAGTTTATTTCTAGAAGGCTCATAATGAAGATGTTCTCTTAAAATTGAAAAGTGAAAAATTTCAAAAATAAATTTAGGATCGGGAGATAAAAATCTTCTAGGACCAAATTTTGTTTACAGGTTCCAAAATTTCGTGCTTTTGTGTTCATTTTCCTGTAGTTGAAACCTACGAGTTTTAAGTGAATATGTAAATTTCTTTCAGAGTTGTAAAGAGTACCATTTACCACGATTTGCTCTTTTTTTATACTTCTGAATATTCAAAATCTTCTATATCTTAAAAATACTAGACGCCGGTAACGGTAGTTTTTAATATCGGAATATATTAAGATTTCATCTTTTAATAATTAAACATTTATTTTATTTGCTTTTTTCCAAGTTCCTAGCTCCAGTGGTTGGAACTTTGTGTTCAATGGCAATTTATTCCTTTTGAGCCTTATATTACTATGGTTTTATGATAAATTCCAAAAAGTTTTTCTTCAGTGAATTACCTGAAGTGTTTTGGACAAAAGGAGAAAACTAGCTTATATGAATGTTTTGCATGGGATTGTCACTTCTTTCTAAACGTGTGCAGATGATGGGAACCTTTGAAATTTCCGACATAGATCTTTCAACACATTCCTGAAAGTGGTCAATTAATAAATTTGAAAACAAAAACTCTATAAATTATTTGTTAGGACAATATCCTAATAAAGAAATATAGAGTATGGCCTCGAACTTGAATAAGTTTCATTTTCATTGCACAATTAAAGGTAGAAAAAAACATAATTTTTATTTTTAATAAAAATTATATCAAACTTGTAAAAGAGAATGTTAAAAAAGACAGACATATAAAATGAAAACGCTGTAAATTATATGAAATAAATAAAATATAAATGTAAGATTTGGAATAGAAAATAAATTCATTTACTTACATATTATTATTAAACGTTGTATTTATTTTCTTGTAGCTAGTTAATATTTGTTTATGAAGGCGATGTGACGAAAAGATATCAAAAACACAATATTGCATCTCTTAAAGACAGACAGGTGGCAGAAATGATTTGGAAAAATTGCGTAAAACGTGAAAATTTAAAAGTGATATTTTTTGTATATATAAATTTACAAAAGTGTGTATATTGAATAATAAAATCAGGTTATAATATTTATAAACACTTTTTTTTACTGTTGTTTTAACTGACTTTGTAGTTGTTTTTAACACATTCGACAGTTAATTTTAAACAGTTCAAATAACTACATATTGCAGTCGATTTAAGTGCAAATGTAGTTATTTTACCGGCCATTTGCAGTTGAATCTACATAGATAATTTTCTTAACGTAGAATATTAACAGCAGTTTTAGCCAACTTTTGGCTTTTTAAAAAGATATCGTCTATTCCACGACGAAATGACAAAAACCATACAATGAGATGTTTTTGTTTTCTTTTTATGTCCTGTCGTGTAATCTAGAATGATATATATGTACATAGATATTTTATTTTAAGTTTTTAGCCAGCTAGTAATTACATATAACGGTAAATAAAGAAATATGGCAAATAAAGACAAACTAAAAAATTACTTTTGTTTATAATGCAATTTTAATCAATTTGCAATAAAATGCCGCGTGGTTCATCATATTTGAGTGAATTTTTGAAAAATGGAAAAATTCAGCCTATTTAAACAGTGGCTGAAGTTGTCGGGAAATTGCTAGAAATATAAACTGTTCACATGTGATTGTCACAAATATTGCATATAATCCGAGTGTTTATGGAAAAAATGAAATAGGCGGCCCGACAAAACCTTTCTGATCGCAACCGGCGTAAATAATCAACTGTGCCAACAACACAATGAAAAGTATCAATCATATAATCGATGAATGTATGGTAAATGTGACTAAATCAACAATAAGTAAGATCTTAAATGATTCCCAGAGAATTACTCGCCAAAAGCTGATGTCTGTGCCCAGGTTTTTTCCTGCCACAAATTTGTTAGACTTGAATTCGCTAAAAGACATTTACAAACCAACTGGAGAAAGGTAAGTTAATAATGGCTGATGTTGGTAGGACCGTTTTAAAGACAAATTTCATTTAAATGTGATTTTTCTGATGACAAAAAGTTCAATCTCGCTGGTCCAGATGATTTTTAATAGCTATTGGAGAGATCTACGTAAGGAAACACAATATTTCTTAAAAGAAATTTCGGAGGCGGACCCTTAATGGTTTGGGTAGCTTTTTCATTTGACGGTATGGTTGATTTGGCATTTACAAGTGATAGAATGAATTCTTCTGAGTACATTTCAGTCTTAGAAAAGAAATTTGTGACATTTATTGATAATAGTGACGAAGAAGAATTCATTTTCCAACAAAACAATGCCTCAGTAGATGTAAGTCGTCAGACGATGGAATGGCTATCATCAAAAAATATAAGAGTAATGGAATGGCCCGCATGTTTTCCGTATCAAAACCAAAATGAGATTATTTACGGAGTATTAACCCGTCTAGTTTAAACAAAAAAACCGTCAATATGAAAGCGATTTTCGTTTAAAAAAATCATTTATTGATGCGTGGAGATTTATAACGGAAGAACTTCGAATAAATCTGGTAGATGGTAGATGGTCTGATGGAATTTTCGAGATAAATCAGAAAAACTGCTGCATTAAAACTGCTGCTTTAAAACATTTTTCTTAAATTTTGGGAAATTTTGATATATTATTAGAGTTCCGAATTATTCGATAAACCGGTTTTTTTTATATTTTTCCGGTTTTTGGAAAAGGGCGGTTCCGAGTTATTCGATAAACCGGATTTTCCTGTCGAATAACTCCGCATTTTCGAATATTTTTCAATATGCAATTTTCAGAAAAATAATAATATTTTGGAATAATTTCTTTTGTTTTCTTTGTCTTTTTTTTTGCTTTTGTATGCTATTTTTTAAATTTATGTTTTACTGTTTTTTATCCCCTCCATCCCATAGTGCAGGAGGGTATATATCACTTTGTCAAATGTCAGTAATTCTTTTAAAAAAATTCTGGGACCCCATAAACTATATATATTCTTGATCAGCATGAATAGAGAAGTCGATATAGCCATGTCCGTCTGTCCGTCTATCTGTGTTAATACAAAATACAATATAATATATGAGGTCCCTTATGAAGAATTCTTCAATTTTGTCACATGACAGTGGTGCACACCACCACTAAACCAGTCACTATAAAAAAAAAAAAAAATATGTAGGTACATTATTTTTTGCTGGGCAATCGATTGAGACTATTTATTTTAAAATCGGAGAGGGGTCATCCAAAAGGTGATCGCTATCATATGGAATTGCTCTATATTTTCCCAAAGTATGATCATAAACTAGAAAGTCAACTCGGGCATAATGGGGCTAAAAATTGTGGTGTGCATTAACATTTCCTGAATAACTAAAATAACGTTACCCTTAAAATGCCGTTACCAAAATAACTGAAAAATCTTTCCGTAAAATAAAGTTACCGAAATAACTAAAATGTAACGTTATTTTATATCTAAAATTCCGTTAGCGAAATAAATAAAATATCGTTAACGCTAAAAGCCCGCAACCGAAATAACTGAAATCTAGTTTTTTTTTTTTTTTTTTTTATAATTTAACCAATACTCAGGGGATGCCCCCTACCCTAAAATAACGTTACCGAAATAAAAGAAAATAGCGTTAACCAGACCAATAACCATATAGAATCGGTTACCATCCGTGGTCATAATCAACACGCACAAAAACAAAAAAACCCACAAAATATTGTTGTTGTTTTTTTGTTTTGTAATACAGGGTGGCTCATAAATGCCACTACAAAACAAAAACGTAATAACTTTTTTATTAATCGGTTATTTTTTTTTTTGTTTCATTGCTTCGTCTTTCAGTTTAAGGAAAATGAACGATTGGGGTAATCTAATTAAAATTTATTGCATTTCAAATGAAAGAATAACAAAATATTTATATGTATTGAAAAAAAAAATTATTTCATTTTCTTAATATAACAATATTTATCAGCCACCCTGTATCTATGTAGGTTTTATAAATGGTATGTATGTATGTTTAGTAGCAATCGCATGCAGTGTTGCCAGGTTTGACGATTTATCGTCATTTTGACGATATTTAATACCCAAAATAACTAAATGATGATTTTATGATTTTTGCTGCTAACAAAATTACGAATTTTTGCCAAATATATCAGCAAAATATATTTATTTTTCACTGGATCTATTTTTCGATTTATATTATTTGAAAAAATACCAGTTTCTTTCTTTTTTGTGTCACGAAAACAACATAAACACATAAAAAATTTTCTTTTTTAATTTTTTGCCAAACTTAATTTTATTACACTTTTAGTTTGATTTATGTGATGTATAGTATAAACATATATGTCGTAATGTTTATGGGTATTTAATAATTATTTCATTATGTATGTCTCCGCAAGCGTGTTTGTAAAAATAATTTCCCATCCCATAGTGCGGAGGGTATATTCACATTGTAAAATGTTTGTAATGTCTAAAAAAAAAAACTGGGAAAAACCCACATAATATTATTGTTGTTTTTTTTTTTTTTTGTTTTGTAATACAGGGTGGCTGATAAATGCCACTACAAAAAAACGTAATAACTTTTTTTCTGAGTTATTAATCGGTTCCATTTTTTTATTGCTTCATTGATTCGTCTTTCAATTTAAGGAAAATGAATGGGGTAATGAAACTAACATTATGATTGTGCGCCACTACAATGCTTTGGTGGCTGGCGTTTCCGCATAAACAAACTTAACGGGCAGATTAGGCGGCACTCGTCCGAACGGATTGGGCTCGTAAAATATTTTGTCAATCGTGGGACAATCATTAGGACGCCTTTTAATCAAAATTTCTCAGTTCGAATGTAAGAAACAATTGTTGCCATAGTTGCTGCAATACAAGTGAATTCTAGAGTTTCGACATGGAAAATTTTTGTTCTTTTAGCTTGGAATTTTCTCTGTAATTGCACGGAATTTCGCTTGCATTTGATGTCATCAGGCGTGTTAGTCATTTTATTTAAATTGTTTCTTAAAAGCCATAAAAAATACTTAATAAAAATGTATGGCTTTTCTAATGTAAAAACAAAGAAATATTTGTATGTATTGAAAAAAAAAGTTTTTTGAATTTCTTATTGTAGCAATATGCATCAGCCACCCTGTATGTATGTATGTATGAAGGGTTTTATAACTGGTATGTATGTATGCATTAGAAGCAATCACATGCAGTGATGCCAGGTTTGACGATTTATAGTCATTTTGACGATATTTAATACCCAAAATAACTGAATGACTATTGGACGATTTTTGCTTCCAAAAAATTTACGAATTTTTGACAAAAGTTTAATATGTCAGCAAAACATATTAATTTGTCACCGGATCTATTTTTTGATTTATATAATTTAAAAAAATACCAGTTTCTTTAATTTTTTGTGTCTCGAAAACACTCTAAACACACAAAATATTTTCTTTTTTAATTTTTTGACAAACTTAATATTATCACACTTTCCGTTTGACTTATGTGATGTATAGTATAAACACGTGTGTTGTAATGTAAACGGGTATTTAATAATTATTTCATTATGTATGTCTCAGCAAGCGCATTTTTTATAAACCTTTTTTTTTAATTCGCGTAAGCTTTTTAAACCCTAAATTCACTAAAACTAATTCACTAAAACACTAATTTCACTCTGAAATTCAATAACAATAAAAATTGCAAAATGGATCTTTGTTATAAAGAATTCATTTTATTTAAATTATTTGTCTCGTCAACAAGCCTTCATACAAATGATGTCTGATATAACGAACTTCTTATATCCACAGATTATATATGAATATATATGTAACTGAAACGATTGCCACTTAAACTGTGTTAATGTAGTATTTACAAAACAGTTCAAAAGTTTCTACGTCATCACCTTCTTGGACCCCTAAATGTTTTTTTAAAAGTCCATGTGAAAAAAGCATAACTTTGCTTAAAATGTAATATTAAACTTCTGTCAGCGCATGCAACGATTTCTCAACTCTTTCCACAGTTTTTATCAATTCTGTAAACTGTCACATCTGATTTTAAAACCAACTATTATCCCAAAAAAAAAACTTCCTTCATTGAGAACAAACCTGCAGAATAACCTTGAACATTAATTTGTGTTTCAGTAAAAAATAAGATGAAAAACATTTAAAGTTTTTATTAATATTATTAAAATATAATATTCCTAGTATGTTTAGATCAAATCGGTATGTTTTTCGCTAAAATTAAAGTGTTTTGGTATTTTATACAATTCATTTTCGTTACATTGCTAAAAGCCTATTTTGTGGCTTTTTTCTACTAAAATCAGTGCTACATTATATGTAAATTCGTTTCATTTACAAAACAAAAGTTTTTTTCCTGAGAATATTTTTTTCTATTATTTTTTTTTATAAACTTCTCTTCACAATTTAAAAGGTGGAGCCAGTTATTCTTCCAATTAGGTCCTTTCTGAATTACAATTAGATATTAAATTAAATTACTAATTCACAATATATTTATTATTTTTAAAACAATTTTTTTCTTATTACTGTCACTTAAAACCTATCCCTTTATAACTTAATAGATGGCGCTATTGACAATTTCAATTGGATTCTTAAAAGAATATTAACTCCCAATTCAAATATATATTTTATATCACAGAAATTAAACATAGCGATTTCAGCGCCTGAATATCGACGACTTTTTTTATAGCAAATACACAAACCATATGTATTGAATTGTGTAAATCTTTATCTGTATTTATATACAGTGCAGTTCGCTTTTAACGATAATCGATACAACATTTTTTTCTTCACCCCAAATACATTAATTAATCATATTTTATTTTACTTATAAAAACAACATTGTAATTGTTATTTTTACAAAGAATATAGATATATATATTGTTTGCACTTTCACTGGTTAATTCAAGCAATGAGATGGAGGGTATCCAAAAATTTGGCACAGCCGAATTTAATCTTTTTTATACCAAATTCGGAACATCGGACTTTAATGCTTTCACTTGTTTTTTTTTTTTTTTTTGATTTTATGTATATGTATGTAGTTTTTTAAAAATGGCATGTTAAGAATCATTGATGGTAACCGATTTGATACGGGTATCAGTCAGGGTAACGCTATTTTCTTTTAGTTTATATTTTTATGACCAAACTGCATTTTTTTTCATATCTTGGTAGATTATTTCGGTAACGGTATTTTAAGGATAACGGTATTTCAATTATATCGGTAACGGTATTTTAAGGATAACTAGTCAGCTGAAAGGGCTTTGAATCGATAACGGTATTTTAGCGGTATTGTCAGGCGTCCATGTTTAGAATTGGTTTAAATAAGATTTTTAAAAATTCTCATTTGGTTTATAACTTAGCAAAGTTATATAATTTAGTTTCAGTTGTGTAAATCTAAATATAGTGTATGCTAATCAGTGTTGCCATTTTAGCATATTTTCTGCTAGGTTTAGCAGAATGAATTTAAGACTTTTGGGGCAAAATCTAATTCGTTTGATTTGAGAGCTCTTGGTCAATAGAATAGATTTCAATGAACTAGGTCGGTCTTTCAGTTCAATCGTTTTGTAATTTTTTATGTGTTTTTCATGTTGGGGTTGGATTTCTAAATATAAAATATTTTTATTTTATTAAATTAAATAAAAAGAGTTTATTTACCATTTTCATATATAAATTGTTAATCTATCTAGTTTCACTTCGGAATTTTATTTCAGGGATTGCAAACATACTACAATTGTACTTTTTTCGGTACATTTTGACCTTCGTTGGTACTGCCGCAAATAATTTGGGTACAATTTAAAAATTGCCCAAATTTAAAATTTTGTACTCATTCAACCTGCTGAACATTAAAACCAGTGTTGCCAACTTTGTAAAAGCGCAACAAAAATTGTAAAAAGCGTTATTTTCTGCTCAAAAAAGTGTTTAAAAGCACCAGACAAAATTTTCTTTTAATTTGGTTACAAAGTTAAACAAATGAATCCAAGTTGACCAGAAAACAGTTTTGTAATTGTATTTCCTGCTAAAATAAAGTAACCACATTTCTTCTTTCTTAGTTCGTACTTTTTCGAAAGCATTTGTCCACATAAAAAATAATATTACTCGTACTAATTTAACAAGCACGACCTTTTGTTTTAAAATTGTAAAAAATTTGAGTTTCCAATAGTCTTTACTTCAGCTTTACGGATATTTGAACAGTTTTAAGGTTTTTTTTGAACTAAAGCGAAATTGATTAAAAGGCACTAATGACATATTACAAAAGCACCAATTTAGTGCTTTTTAATGTTTTGGAACCATGAGTAAAATATTGGCGTTTTGTGCCATTGAAAAGCACCATACATAGTGCCAAAAGCACCAAGTTTGCATCACTGTTTACAACTTTAAACAAGCATTCAGACTGCAGAAATGGACCTAAATCATTCTAACAACTACTTGCAAATATTTTTTTTTAATTTAGTATTAAAAAATGAATGTTGAGCTCAATGATTCAAAAGAAACTAAGACTTTTCTTTCCCAATTACAAGCTTGAAGCTATTATAGTGGTCTAAAGTTCGAGTGATATTACTACATTAAATTCTAGAATTTATAATTATTTCTGCAAGTATGACACTAATAAATGCTAGATTTCGAAAAAAAAATAAAAATAATTTTTATTTTTAATAAAAATTATAACAAACTTGTATAAAAGGCAGAGTACCGCCAAGTTTACTTCCCCTGTTTTGCTTACAAACTAAACAAAATATAAAAAGGTGAGAGAAACAAAAAAAAGTGTATTGAATATCCACCAGAGGTGGATCTTGCACATCAAACAAGTTTTCAATTTATTTTTTGATCAATGGTTATAATCTTTAACTTCAAACTCATATGTATATTAGTTCTCATGTAGTGAGTAAACTAGTTCATATGTATGTTTGATGTTTGGCATGGGATTGTTACCGCTTTCAAAACGTGTTCTGATGATGGGAACCTAGAAAATTCCCGAAATAGATCTATCAACACATTCCTGAAAGGGTCAAATAATAAATTTGAAAACAAAAAACTTTATAGATTATTTGTTAGGACAATATCCTAATGAAGAAATATAGAGTATGGCCTCGAACTTGAATAATTTTCATTTTCATTTTCATAAAAATTTTTATTTTAACGAAATAATAAAAATTCACAAATAGACCCGGTGATTTTTTAAGAATTACAACTACATATGTTTGACTTACATTTCAAACTTTTGTCCGAAAATCGTCATTTTGGAAGCAAAAATCGTTAAATCGTCATTTAGTTATTTTGGGTACTAAAAATCGTCAAAATGACGATAAATCATCAAACCTGTAGTGCGATTCACTAGGCTTTTTAAACCATAATTTTTTTCGTTTAAAAATGTTAACCACAAAAATAACCATTTTGCTATTCACTAACACTTTAAACGATTTTTTCTGGCGTTTAAAGTCAGCTGTTATTTTTAACAACACAAATTGTGGTTTATTAACAGCAGAGTTTTTGGTGTGGTTAATTTTTTTTAGAAGGTTTTATTTATCGTTGTGCCAATATATAAAATAAATATAATGGCTTTGGAGTATTTAGCCTACAATTTATTGGAGAATGCGCCAGTTAATAGTGCTCCTACAGTCAATTTGAATGCACAGAAATATAAAACTGTTTACCGTGGTTAAAAATAAGTTAGTGAGTCGCATAGTGGTTAGTGCAAACATCAAAATGTGTGGTTAAAGATAACACCTGCTAAATGTGTTAAAAGTTAGTGAATCGCACTACTGGCAACACTGAATGTAATTTTTAAAGTTAAATTTTGGTTTTTAATAAAGTTTTAACTATTTTTTTTTAAAGGGGCAAAACTAGATTCAAAATTATGAAACAAAAAATTTGATTTAAACAAAACGACTAAATTTATAATAAAAAAAAAATTTAAAACAAATCAAAAAAGAATTTTTTTTAGCATAGTCCCTACGTTTCAGATACTTTTTTTTTGTTATCCCCCGAAAAGAATAGCGGAGTTGATATAGCTATGTCCGTCTGTTGAAACGGCGAATATTCCGCCAATATAGAAGTGGAGTTGATAGTTTTCAGTCAAATCGTTTTTGATATTATGAGCAGTGAAAATGCGCAAAATGGGTTTACGGATTCAAAAGTTATGAGTGCAAATGTTAGAAGACCTCGAAAAATTTTTAAGCAAATTTATAAAATATTCTTTTGTTTTCCCATTTTATCATTCACCAGATACTCTTTTTCGTTATCACCAACAAATCAAAAAATCCCCGATTAGAAAAAAGGTTGCACAAAACAGTTAAGTTAAAATTCTTTCTTCAATTTGAATGCATTAACCAGAGTTGACAGACACTTCTATCGATATCAGATCAAAAAATATCCAGGAAAAAAAACCTAAATTCAACAATATAAATTCATAACTTTTTTAAGTACACTTTTTTTCTTAATTCTCATTGTCGACCTTTAATAAATTTGCAAGGAAACTCTTACACTCTAATTACATCTATTAAAAACGTAATTAAAATTAACATTTGTTTTCCCTTAAAACCCCAAATTTTTATTTAATACATGCAAAAATAATTTAAATTGAAGTGTTGATGGGTAAAAAATAATCGAAATTTGGGAAAATTTCTTAGGGTTCTTATTCTAGGATTGCTCAGAAAACTAAATGTATAATTTTTTTTTAATTTTTGAGTCAAGAAAGATTGTGTTTTGGATTAACCAACTTCGAACGAAAATTTTAACATTTAGTAAAATATTTTTAACTTTTTTAACTTATTTTGGATTAATTTAATCCATTTATTCGTTTGAATTTATATGACATCTTATTCTTTCAAGCTACTTTTTTAGAGGTTTTCTATAAAATGTTTCAAGAGAATTTGAAATTTGAATCTAAAAAAAATTTAAGGCCTAGGGACAAAAAAGAGCACGGAACTTAATTTTAAATACGACAACCAGATTGTAAAGACTTTAAATTGATAGCAAAAAAATATCCACCAATTAAAAATAATTAATTTAGGTAGCTTGATCCACACACGGTTAATTTTTACACTTTTGGCCAAAAAAAACCAAAAATTAATATTTTGTGTAACTTGATCGATATAGGGTTAATGTTTTAACTTTTCACCTTAAAAGACCCACTAGGAAATTTACAGAATAACATATTTCAGATATTTATCAAATTTAGATATTTTGTTGTTTTTTAAATTTCATAAAATCAAGTTTCATGGGACTTTTCTGTAGTCCGGCCACTAAGGGTTAAAGATTTTGTGAATAAAAGTAAAGATAATTATAGTCTAATAAATTTGAAGTGATATTTTTCCGAAAATTATAAAAGTTGTTATTCTGTAAATTTCGTAGTGGTTCTTTTTTTGCCAAAAGTGTAAAAATTAACAATATATGGATCAAGTAACATAAAATCATTATTTTTATCAAGCGGAGATATTTTATCACTTTAAAATCTTTACAATTTTTTAGTCATAACTAAAATTGGGTTTCATGGGTCTTGTTTGTCCCCAGGAAACTAAGGGTTAAAGATGTTTTAAAAAAGTAACGATAATTATAGTCTAATCAAATTTAAGTTATAAAATTTTTCCGAGAATTATGATGAAAACATTCAATTATTTTTTAATTTTTGACAAAATAAGCAATTTTAATAAAAAGTCCTGAAAAAGAGTCTCTCGAAACACAAACTCGAATTATCGATTTCCAATTAATTTTTTTCTTTAATAGCAACTATTATATTATAAAAAGAGCAATTGACATCTCCAAATTAGCATTTTAAAAAATCTTTATAATTAATTTAAAAAAAAGATGTGTTTGCATTTTGATCAAATTCGCGGGTCGTCATTTTGGATTTCAGGCTAAAGTGGGTCAATGATAGCCGATGAGGTCAGAATTAAATATCTGAATAATTTTGAGTACATTAAATGAAATATATAATACATTTTTCAAAATTTGGAATTTTGGGAATTTTTGATAATACACGTTCTTATAAAATGGGATATTTTTGCACGACTTCCGGAATGGGCTAACGTTTTCAAAAAAAATCGATTTATTCCATTTGCAATAAAACTGGATAATATAATGACAAATCTATTTTTTAAGGGACACCCTTAATGTATATATTAAAATATAAATATGTCCAACCAATGTTCCCCCAAGTTGTACTTAGCTAATTTGTACAAATATTTTAAATATAATTGCATATTTTGTTAGTGTTTTATAAGGCAATACTACAGTTTGACTTCGAATTGACAATATTAAAAAAGCGTAAGAATTGAAAAAGGGTCCGTTATAAATTATGACTTTTTCTTTTGCAATGAAATTTATACCACTTGTTCAGTACGAAAAATAAAAAATGTGTTCTTCTATGAAAATTTTTTTCTTTGCCAGTTTTAGGCGATATGAAGTATATGCCTGAATTCTTCCTCTAACCAAGATATAATTGCAGTTCAACAATTACACTTTTTGTTGTTTTACTTAAGAAGATATAGCGATTTTCGTTTTTCGAAAAACGCGAAATTGAGCGAAAACGCACCTAACCTCCAACTTAAATTGATAAAACTTAAGGCTTTGCTAACACTACTAAATATATTGTTTCTGCCAAATTTCCTAAATATCTGTCCATACGTTTTGAAGTTAAGACGATGTCCTTTACAGCTATACTATTGGAACGCTGTATGTCCTTGAACCGAAATTAGAGTTTTTTTGAAAAATTTAAGCTTTAATTTTACTTTGTGTTAAGTGTCAACGGGTTCTAGTCAATGTTCTCTAGATTTCTGAATATTGTGTTTATTTCAAAATATTTATTTTTGGAAATTTTATGAAATTCTCATTTTAATGCTTTCTAGCCATGAATGCCATGAAAACAAAAAATTATTTCGCAAAATATTTTGTAAATCTGGGTTTCTTTCGAAATAGCTTAATTTATTATTATATAACACTCATTTGTAGCATTTATGACCAATTCAAAGGGTGCATGAAATAACCCCCACTGAAATAACCCCCACCGTCGAAATGAAATAAGCCCCACTGAATTTGTGCCCACCGAAAATGAAATAAGCCCCACCGAATTTGTGCCCACCAAAATGAATTAATCCCCACCAAAATGAATTATTCCCCACCAATGAAAATGAATTAGCCCCCACCAAATTTGGTGGGCATTAAAATGAAATAATACCCACGTATTAAAATGAAACTTTGCCCACCGAAAATGAGATAAGCCCCACTTTACATTATTTAGATAAATAAATTATTTAAATAAAGAAGATATAAGGGGTCAAAGTTGGCACATTTTGTCAATACGAGGCAAATAATGAAATATGGCTTCGCAAGCTTAAGTTTTTCTGTGTGGCGGCCTGCAGCCGTTCTTAGGGGTTTTTTCCTCCAGTAGGATGCGGCAGGTGGCTTCGCTCAATAAAGTTTTCCTGCCCGCGACACAAAACAATAAACATTTTTTTTTAAATTTTTTTTTCACGTTGAGATTAAATAAATGGAATATTGATTTAAATTGGATAACACGATATTCTTTAAAAGGGAATATAGCCAACTTGGTTTATTTCCATTTTTGTTGGAAATAAAGTCAACCTGTGAATTTGACTTCATTTCCATTTTTGTTTTATTTCAGTTGGTGTTATTGGTCCCCACCGTGTCCTTCTAAAATATAGATACACTTTTATGTCAACATTCTGTAAAAGGGCAAATTATTAGTTTTTTACCAACTAAGGAACCTGGTGATATGGGCACGAATGGATTTTTAATAAGAAGACCTGTGTTTTTTTAATTGAAATAACGTATTCTTTTTTCGTACTTTCTAATATCACCTTTACAAAACAAAACTAGTACTGTAAAAGTAGGAATTAATTCACATTTACCAAATAAAACTAGTACTGTAAAAGTAGGAATTAATTCAAAAACCAAGAATTGATATTAGAATTAAAATGAATTAAACCCCACCAAAATGAATTAATCCCCACCAATTAAAATGAATTAACCCCCACCAAATGTGGTGGGTAATAAAATGAAATAATACCCACGTATTAAAATGAAACTTTGCCCACCAAAAATGAGATAAGCCCCACTTTAAATTTTTTATAAATTTGGTGGGGCTTATTTCATTTCGGCGGTGGGGGTTATTTCAGTAAGGGTTATTCCATTCACCCCAATTCAAAATACTGCGCCTGGAGGCGGCCTTACCGGTTAGAGGGTTAAGGCTAACAAGGGCATGTAAACGGGCAACTGACAGTTTTACAGGGTATTTCTCTATATTTAGAACGTGCATTTACATATGTAAATCCCTCAATTGAGGGATTTGAGAGCAAAATAAAGTACTGACCAATATTATAGCACACATTTCTATGTAGAATATTTGGCTTGAATATCTTGTTAACAAAAGTTATTGAAATGATTAAAAACGCAGGTTCTTGTGCACAATTAAATGCAATTATATAGTTACTACTTAAAAAAATAACATAACCCAATTAAAAAAATTTATATGGAGATTTATGTAGTCATATCAATTTCTATGTGACGCTAAACGTAATCTTAATGAATTTCTTCCGAAATATGGGCCCATATAATTGTATTTGATCTAATATGATGCAATTAAATAAATGTCCTTTACAATTGTATCCGAGTTATGGCCTGATAGAATTGTTTCAGTTTTGTATCTAATTATATCTAAACTGATACAAATCTATATATATAAAATACAATGTTTGTAAGTTTGTCCTCTATAGACTCTAAAACTATCCAACCGATTTGGCCCAAACCGGTTTCACTTGAAAGGTTATAGTCCAAATTAGGGTTTCGGCTATATATATTTCAAGTGGGCGTGGCCCCGCCTAAATCGAATAACATCATATATCTTGACTATTGTGATAGCAAGAGTTTTGAAACATTGCAGTATCCCATATGTTACTGATTTGAATAATCAGGAAAAAAATGGGCGGGATCGGACTAGTGGGAGTGGCAGCTCCCATACAAAGTAAATATTTAATATCATATCTACAGTACTATAATAGCCATAGTCTTAGAAATTTGTGCACGTTGATTATTTGTTAATGTGAATAGTCATGGGAAAAATGGGCGTGATCGGACCAGTGGGCGTGTCAGCTCCCATACAAAGTAAATATTTAATGTCATATATCTACAGTTCTATAATAGCCAGAGTCTTAGAAATTTGTGCACGTTGATTATATTATGAATAGTCATGGGAAAATTGGGCGGGATCATACCAGTGGGCGTGGCAGCTCCCATACAAAGTGATTATTTAGCTCATATACAAAATTAATATTAATATTAAATATCTAGGGTTCTATATTAGCTATATAGCCTTCAAATTTTGTACGAGTCCATCAATTACAAATATTAGTAGTCGAACTGAAAATGGGCGGAATGGGATAAATGGGCGTGGTACCAAAAGCAAAAAACAAATAAGCATTAAAATAAATTATCACATTCAAGACTTTTTGCAAGGTTATTTAATAATGTTGTTCAAAAATTGTTTTAGCGTTGCTCATGATCCTAGAATAAATAAAAAAGGTAAAGAAGTATGGGTCGCACGGCCAATTATATGTTGCTTGCTCTAGAGTTGGAACGCCAAAAAATCTTTATGTTTACACACCTACCGAAAAAACTCAAAATATTGTTTATCCGCTAGCATTAATATAAAGAACCCAGCAAAATAAACTGGAAGTACTGCTTTAAGAACCTCTTTAACTTAACTTCCAAAGCATTAGCATACGCACATTTTTCACTTTAATAGAAGTTATTGTTAACAACTGCCAAAAATGTTAAATTAAAGTTATTTTAAACAGCATTTGCATCACCATATAAATTAATTGGTATCTAAATTAATAACATCATAAGAAGTACTTTTTTATAAGTTCATATATATTTTTTTTTATATGGAGGTTGAGGTGGTAAGTGGTTGGATTTGCAATCAGAAGGTTGCGAGTTCAATTCCGGGCCGGGGAGATAATTTCTTTTTTAATTTTTTTTTTTTATTTTTTTTTAATTCTAATTTATTTTTTTAGTATTTTTTATTTAATTTAGTTTTTTCTGAGTATTTTAAGAGAATTAAGTAATTTAAAAACAACCAAATAATTAACATTTTGACTTTAATCATAAAGAATTTTTTTTTAGAACATTGTTATCCAGAGTGGACAAATAATTATTTGATAAAAATCTATTTTTTGTCTTTGCGATGGAACTTTTTGTAAAACTTATTTAAAAATATAAAAAAAAACGTAAGGTTTTATATTTTTTATTGTTATATTGATACGAAAATGCAAAGATGTATTTCACTGCTAAAAATTAGTTTATCGAATTTTTCATATTTGTTTCAAAATATACTTTTTAGGTGTGCCTTGAAACGTGTGCAATATTCAAAAAAATTAGGTAAAAAATTTGATTTTGGCTTCAAAAATCTATTTGAGAATTATCGCAGCCAAATTTTGAAAGCTAGTTTCTTAATAATAATAATTAATTAGTAAATTAATTAATTAATAACTTTTACTGAATTTAAATATATCACTTTAATTTACCTAAAGAGTTTTTACCAACCTCTTTCTCCAACTTTTTAGAAAAAAAATACGGAAACATTAAAAGATCTTACGTTCCAAGGCACGCTCGTTTCATTGCAGGCCACTTTTCCCTACCTGTAGTTAAACTACTTCTCCAATATTTTTTTTTTCATTGTCTAGTATATTTTATATTATTAAAGACACTTCTCGTGAAATTAATTATTAAAAAAAATATTTCAAAATATACAATGACTTCAAAATTGTTAAATGAGCATTTTTATTATTTCTTAATATTTTTTTAACCTCATCAAAACTTAAAAATATTTTAAAAATAATTTATATCTCAGTGATACGAAATTACATAATAAAAATGTTTTAAAAATCATTTTGTATGTAGCATATTTTTCTTGTTTTCATAAAAATATATTAATATTTTCAACTTAAGTTCGTTTTAAGTTTGTTGTATTGCATAAGTAACTTTGGTGCAAATGGTATAGCGGTCCTACTTTAATACAGCAGATCGTAACTCAGATTTGTGTGTTCAATACTCGCTGGCACCAAAAGATTTTTTTTTTTATATTTAAAGAAACATCCCTAAAGTATGCTGCACATTTTTATTAAATAAAAATGTTAATATATATTTGAAAAAGACCTTCCATGAACTATTGAAAAATAGCATCCATGCACTGTTTAAAATGCTATTAAAGAAGTTATATATTCACTCCATCCGCCCAATGACACGACAATGTTAAAATCATTAATGATTCACCTGAATTTGCACCACATCCGGCTCAGTAGATGTGGTGTTTTTACTACTTCTTCTTCAGCTCTTATTTTGCTGGGAAGTTAATAAATAAACAAAATTTTCTTTTTTTGCAAACACACTTATTTCATTTTATTAGCGTAGTACCACACGCAGGGCATCCGCTATATATATAAAACAGGATGTGTGTATGTATGTAACGTATGGACTCCAAAACGGCTGGGCCGATTTTGATGAAATTTTTAAGGAATCTTCAGAATATTCAGGCAGGTGACACTGTGAAGTCTGATTTTTGATTTTCTGTCTGTGGGTGGAGGGGCGTGGCAAAATCCAATTTTCATATTGTGCCACCAATGACATATACATACATATATTTATTTTTGTTGCTTTTTTTTATTTTATTTTTTTTTTTTTTTTGAAAGCCGTTGTCATGTTTTTCAAAACGAGATATCAAACTCTTAAATCGGTTATGTAGTTCCGAAGATATTTACAAAAAACCTATGTTAATCTTCAAGCTATGTTACACGAACACAACAGCCTCATCCGTCTATTCAAAACAGCCCTAGACCAGATGCCGACAGATGAATTTACGGTTGTGATAAGAGCTGACCAGACAGCGGCTGGTGAGCATAGCGGCGCTTTAATGCACCGGTAATAGGTGACGTCGCAGTTGTTATGGCAGTTGTTTTCAGCTATTCATTTTATATACTTCAGCAAATGAAGGCGATAGAAGGACAAAGAGGCGTTGGGCTTTACTAATGTGAATTTATTTTTTTAATTATTTATTTGCGTAAAAGAAATTTCTTGATTTAAAGAATTAATTACAATTAAAATTTGAAGGCAAAACAACGTTTGCCTGGTCAGCTATAGATGTAATTATATATAAACAATATATTATTGTATCCGGATTTGAAGCTGATACAATTTTGTATGATTTTATGACATCTAAATATAATTGGACTAAATGTAACATTTTTGTATATGATTGTATGAAAATATACACAATTTCATACAAATATATTATCATCCTACCATATCCTCATTTATATTGAAACGTTGAAACAGCTCAATAAAAATTCGGAACAGGCTAATACACATCCATCAAATTTTAAATGCGGCAATATATAGTTTTATCCAAAAGAAGATATAAATTTTTCTGGTATGGAACGATATATAACTATGAATAGGTCAAGATGTCGTTTTTTCCAAAATGAAATTCATTTTTTTAATATTACACTATGTTATTATATATAATTTTGACTTGTGTTTTATCGAATAATACATGTATTCGTACATAATTTGATTAATATATCATTTACGATTGTATATTGGTCGATATGTAATAATATGCATCGTATTAAAAAAATTAGAGGACAAAATTGTTATATATAAACATATATAAACATATATATTCACATATAATAGCATGCAATAACATATATATTTATACAAAATAATGCATGATTATATGAAACGTGATTACTCCGGAAATTATATACATTTCATATATTAAACTAAGCAAAATTATAGCACACATTTTAAGATTATTAAAAAAAAAGTTTAATATTTGGAAATGTTTAAAAACTGAATTTGTCATTGAGTGAACCAATTTTGCACACTGATCAATTGTTCTTGCAGACCATAAATTACGGATTGCCTCATTGAGACCACTTGCTGTGGAAATCGTATAATTGGTCAATTATCTGTCAATGATTGCCCATAAATTTTCGATGGGGGTTGCATCAGCAGAAGTTGATGGCCAATCTAAAAGCGGAATATTATGATTTCTGAACCATTCCATAGTATTAGTTGCTTTATGACATGGTGCGTTGTCTTGTTGAAAGTAAAAACCATTAGAAGTGGAGCCAAAAACTTCTTCTAAATAAATGGTTCGGAAACAAGTTCAACATAACTGGTGGAATTCAGAAGTCCCCCATAAAATCGTAAAACACCAATCCCATTCGCAGAAAAGCCACCCCACACACTAACACTTCCACTATCTTTAGCTTTGGGCTGGAAACAAAAAGACTGTTCGGCCTCATAATGGGTTCGACGTACACAGTGACGGGTTTTTCTATTTATTATTTCAAAATGCGATTCGTCGATAAAAACAATCTTACCCCAATCATTCCTCTTTTTCATAACCACTTTTTGTTTTGAGTCTTGTTTCGAAAGGGTCGTAATTTTTGTGTATAACTTTTCAAACCGTAGTCAAAAAGACGTCGAAGTATTGTACGTGGACTTATCAGCTTTCCTAGAGTTGTAGACATTTCAGAGGCTAGGCCAGGGCTACTTTCGGTTTGATTGGGCTTGCATTTCTTTAGCAAATATCGGTCTTCAGCTTGGTTATGACTTTGGCCAGGTCTATTTGCGAGTGTTTCATTTAATTAGACTTTATTTTTTATATTATATACGCACTTTCTGGACACACTTAGGTCACGAGCTATTTCTGAGGGCGAAAACTGTTGCGAAAGTAGCGTTTTTATTGCAATTTTCGTATCTAAAGTTACACTTTTTCTTCCCATCTTTTTAGCGAATAATACAACTAAAGTTTTTTGTTTTTATAGTTTCAGTTAAAAACTACATTTTGTTCTACAATTGATAGCAAAAACAAAAACTGTAATAAAATAACTGGTTCAAAAACAGAGTTTAAAACAATTTTTTGCTATAATTTTGCGACACAAATTTTTGGACTTTTCATTTAAACTTTTATTATTTGAGTTAATATTGGGGATAGAGTGAAAGAAATTACACCTTTCTACTTGAATAAAAATTTTTTTTCGGCAGAGGGGAAAAGAACCGCTCAAGATGTTTAGTTTAAAATATATTCAAGCCAAAAGTTTTTCGCATATAATGCCAAAAATGTTGTTGACTTTGAATATTTAATAGCCAACTATTAATGAATTGAAATCTATTAGTTGTATTTTCTCCATTTTCATCTTTTATAGAAATAGTTTTTATAAATTGTTCAGCATATCTTAATAACTGAATTTGTATATAACTCCTTTCCAAACTGACCATTCGGATTTGAGCTAATACAAATGTCAAATAAATTGTTATAAAATAAAAGAATTGTATTTGTATTTTGAATTGTACGAGCTCTATTAGGGTCAACTCGACCTGTAGAATATAACGTATTCATTGCATCGTACCTGTTAAATAGTTGAGTTGTCCATCTCACTTTCATATTCTGAGTTCTTTAATTCCTTTACTTCAATTTCATAAAAATACTCAATATCTTCCCAACTTACTAAAAACTTGTTAAAATAAGCAATATTTTTTTGAATTTGCTAAACAATTACTTGTATTTTTTAAGAGAAGTAGCGTCCCCAACAAAAAAATTATATCTGAAATATAAAATAATATCCAATATTATATAGATCGATATTTAATCAAATCCAAGTTAATTTCAAAATTGGGGTATAAAGTATTATCCAATTATATTCCTCAAACATATTACTGGATTAAATTAGATCAAAATTGATCTCAAAATTGGGCCATCCAATAATTTGTTATTTAAAATCCTGATAGATCCAAAAATATCCAATGGGATCTATTTAGATCTAATTAGATACAAAAAGATAAGTAATTTTTGGTGGATCGAATAAGATATTTTGAGAGTTAATTGCATCTACACTCAAAAAAAAAAGTTTGTAAAGTCAGCAAAAAATTTTGCTGAGTCAGCAAAATTTTAGTCAGGAGGATGCTTGCAAAAAAGTTGCTAATGTCAGCAAAATCTTTTGCTGAAAATCAGCGAGCTGATTTTTAGCAACAAAATTTGTAGATTCAGCAAAAGTTTTGCTAACACTTAGTAGATTAGAAATACAAAAGCCTTGCTAAAAATTAATAAATTTTTTGCTGAATTTTAGTAGACTGAAAAAACGCAAAAAATTTGTAGAAAAATTGTAATTTAGTTAATTTATTTGCTGAAAATCATAAAACATATTTTTTTGATTCTTTTAAAAATAATTTACTATAATAACGAAATATAAAAATTTTCATTTTTCCACATTGACGACATGAATTTATTTAATATCTGAAAATATATAGAAATAAATATATACAACATAACAAAAAATTACTTACATCAATGGTTGTCTAAATGATGCTATCGTTTAAATGATGCTATCGCAACTGCCGAAGATAATTATAGAAACGAAATGAAAAAATAAACAAAAACAAACGAAACGAAAAAAAACAACCCTTTTTGCAATGAGAAAAAGGAACCATAAAAAATCTACCTAAGATGTGTCTTTCACTTTACTCTGTCTACATTTCTGTATATGTTTGTTTGCAATTTGACCACACATATAAACATTTAGTTTAAATAAATAAGTATTTTATTTTGTCTTTTATTTAATTAATAGACAATTATTTTCACAAGCCGGTGACAACACAAAATTTAAGTTATTTTAATCCTCAATTTTGTTTTATGTATGAAAAACAGATACAAAAGTCTTCCATGGTTGATTTTTTTATATGTGTTATTAGAGTTGTACTTTTTAGTATCATTTTCCTCTTCTCTACTACATATTGACATGCCGCGACATCTACTTCATTCTGCGTATATCTTTCAATCTGGTTGTCGTCTACACTATTAATGTGCTTATCAGCACAATTTTTTTTTAGCAAAATTAATTAGTAAAACATTAGTATATTAGTAAAGCATTAGTATAAAACAGTTAAGTGCTGAATAAGTATAACAAAAATTTTAGCTGAAAACACGATTTTAGCAAAAAATTTTGCTAAAAAATAGTATACCTGATTTACAAGACGTTTTACTAACTTTTCTACTAACTTATTTTTTTGAGTGTACTTAAATCCTATGAAATATATAATTTTGAAAATAGTAAAAAAAACATGTTTGTCATTAGGCGCATATATAATTATTAGGCCGGGTCGATTTAAAAATCGCTCAACGTTTAAGGAAAATCGTATTCTAGGGATCAAAATAAGAAACTTTGCCGAAGGAACCATACCTCTAAAACGAATTCTGATGTCCCGACTTTTGACCCGTAGGGTCAAATTTTGAAAAATTCCACTTTGACCCATTTAGAGTACCCCAATCGAGTCCAAATGTATGACCGACCCCTACTAACTTTGGAGGGCCGACCCACCCATGCCAGTGGTACACCCCATGGAACCCCCCTGGGGGGTTCCCCATACAAACATTTCAAACAATCACCATTTTTGGCACTTTACATGAAAAAATCAGCGAAATGGCTATGTTTTTTCCTTTTTGGAGTTTATTTTTCTCTTTAGAAATGTATTTAGTCAGAACATATGTAAATGAAAACATGAATTTAACTTAGTAATAGAGAGGAAACTAAAAAAAATTATTGTTTGAAGTCTTTTTTGCTTTCAAGTCTGGGCAATTTCACACGGCTCTCTAATGTCGTCGCCATAACAGCCTCTACATTTCCCGGTATAACTGGTTTGAAAACGCTAGCTAGCAATTGAACGTGTCGTTCCGTTCCTTGTATGTGTGATGGAATTTTTGGATAAAAAAACGGTGGATCATCTTGATTTAAATATTCTTTCAATGTATCGTAGGGAATGCTTCGCGTGAATGGTGGTTCAAATACGTTATTTATATCATTCAAACTGATCATTTCCGTGTAACTGGTGCAATTAAAGTTTATATGTGGTTTTTTATAAACACTAAGGTTCGTTGGGTCGTCAACATCGGTTCGATAGCGTAGAATTTTCTTAATAGCACAGTCGCGCTTTTCTTTCCTATAATCAAACAACATTGATAACAAGATATTTTCCGAATGCGCATAATATGAATTATCTGTAATTACTTGATTGACAATTCTGCGTAAACGAGGTTCTAGAAATCGTGACCAACTAATGAACTTGAAAAATAATACACTACCGTACACGACAGAGCTGTAATACTTGATATTGAAGTACATTGGCACATAACATTTAATTATAAATTCAACCAGAATTCTTAAATTTTCATCTAGATTTTCCGTTGTCACATACAATCGTAATAATCTAGCGGCCTTGGTGAGCCAGCGAGAATGTACAATTTTACCTGGTTTGATGTTAGCCAGATCCACCGAAACCACGCCGCTAGAAATTGCATGGGCCATGTCGTATAAGTACTTCGAATCGGTGGAAAATTCAATTTTTTCTGGAGCAGGGGGCATATTTTTCAACTCAATTTTCTGAAAGCCGTCAACCACCTGAAAATATATAATAATAAAATAATTAAAAACGGTTGACAATTATAATAAATGAGTGATAGCAATAACTTACCGATCTTGGTCCAGTGCTGGTTGATTTATCCAAAGCTTCAAACAAATGCCGAAACGGAATTTCGTTGAAGTGTAGAAGGCAAACAAACCAATGCAATGGCTTTTTTAACAGCAATTCGAATCGTCGTATAATACCACCTTGTGGGCCAGTGTTTGTTGGCTCACCGTCAGTGCATATGCCAATAAATGCATCTAGTGATATATTTTTATCGTTGAAAAAAAAGTAGGAGAACATAGAAATGATATTGCAAAACAAAAGGAAACTACTGCTTTGGCGCAACATGTGTTTACAACAGGTAACACAGCTGACTTTGAGAACATAAAAATATTAGACAGAGAAAACGTAGAAAGAAAAAGGTACACTATAGAGAGCTTACGAATACAACAAAGGAGAAATATACGATGAATTTAAAGGAGGATACAGACAATATAAATGCTAGTTACAAAGTTGCCATACATTAACGTTTCTGTGATATTATTTTTAAGCTGTGTTTTCTAATTTTATTTATGTTTAATATTTAAATATTTCGTTTTTATGTTTTATGTAAATTTAATTATGTTTTGAAAATAATACTCATGTTATTGTAAGTGTTTTATATTTTAAATAGACGTCCCTAGAAAAAATCAACAACAAATTGACGAAACGTAGGGAGAAAATGTAATATAAATGTGTTTTTATTTACATTAATTGAATTTAGGCCGAATTAGCGTATTTTGAAGACAATAACTGAAGATTAGCCAAAATAACAAAACAATATTTAATTTGGTTGTTTTGTATTCAGCGGTTTCATGTACCAGTCTTACGTAACCAATCAATTCAGAATTCGGTTCTCTCAAAATAACAAGATGAGATTCTTTTACCATCCTAGTATGATACCTCTCATCAATTTTAGCTCTCGTTAAAGTATCATCTTTTCTGCCATCGAATGAAAATGCTAACAAATTGGTATCATCTAACCGTTTGCCAATTACTTCTTGTCTGCATTTCTCTTTTTCTTTGCGAACTTTCGATTTATCCATGATGAGAAGATTGCCATGCTTATCTTTCATTTTAAAATCTTGCAAAAGAGCGGTTCCTAATGCTGATGCTACTCTATCAGGCACACCAAATCTGTCACATATCAAGGCAAAGTTAAAACAATCGTATCTTTCTGTGTATTGTGAACTTGTGCTTGTATCCATATCTTCTTGAACCGATGGCGGTGCGTATGTTGAATCATCCGGATCTTGGTATGTTGGCATTGATGACACGTTACTCCTTGCTCTTCAATTTCCATCATAAATGCATCCACTGTTAGTCTTCTCTGATTATGTTGATCGTGCATAAACTCTTTGAGGCGTTCTGGAACCAAGCCGCATGCACATAGAGCTACCTTAAAATCGCATTTACATGTTCCAATGTGAAAAATTGTTTCCAGAGGTTTTAGAAACTTTGTAAATTTTGGGTTTTTCTTTTTGCTCTTGATTTCGTCTTGATATTTGTCAAGCAATCTATTCAATTTAATAGATACATAATTTTTCGTCATTATTTCCATACCAAGTATTTCCCAAATTCCAATCAACTTATTTTGTACTTGAATAGTGAATGATTTCTACGAAAACTTTTTTGGTCTGTTTTAGCACGTTCGCTCAAGTAAAAATAATATCTCAAGATATCCACATGGGTTGGTAATTTAAGATCAGTCAAATCAGTAGACACACCAAAAACAGTAACATCATGCTTAGGTATATGACTCATTGGGTTTTCGATAGTTGTTGATGTTGTTGTGGCTTCATCTTGCGGTGTACAGGATGGTGGATTCATTGTAATAGGTTGATAAATGGATTTTTAAAATAGTACCAACAAGTTTACTTTCTTTGACAGTCGAAAACGTAATGAAGACAAAAGGTATATTATCTATTTCTTTATACTATTTTTTAGTCCGTTATTCTACCTTGCCGAATATAAAAAGTTCTTTAAAAACCCACAAAAAACACAGAAATAAGTTTACGATATGCAGCTGTGCAATTTTACTACCTGCAATTGTGTCACAGTGATACCTTATTTTTAAAAAGGGTTACGGTGCATCACAGTGATACCTTAATTGTTAAAATGGTTGCAAAAAAAAAAACGCGCATTTCTTAAGAAGGTGCCATAAAAAGTCCACAAAGTGCCAAAAATGGTGATTTTTTGAAATATTTGTATGGGGAACCCCCCAGGGGGGTTCCATGGGGTGTGCCACTGGCATGGGTGGGTCGGCCTTCCAAAGTTGGTAGGGGTCGGTCATACATTTGGACTCGATTGGGGCACTCTAAATGGGTCAAAGTGGAATTGTTCAAAATTTGACCCTACGGGTCAAAAGTCGTTACATCAGAATTCGTTTTAGAGGTATGGTTCCTTCGGCAAAGTTTCTTATTTTGATCCCTAGAATACGATTTTCCTTGAACGTTGAGCGATTTTTTTTGCCTCCACACAAATCGACTCGGCCTAATAATTATGTATGGAGTTTTATATAACAATACATAAATATGTCTTATGCGCATAGAAAATATTAATGACATTGGACTATATTTAATAATATCTCAAACTAAATTATTAATCTTGTGTCATATATGGAATCTTACATAATTATGTTTTACATCATTTAATGTCATATATAAATATATTTTAAATTGCATTATACATATGGCACCATATATAAGAATATCGTATATCACACACAAAAATATTTTTTTTACGATAATGTACAACATTATATCTTAAATTATATAGCATATATGATTACATATTATGTTATATATGAGGATGTATTATTATAGATGACAATAGGTATATCATATCTTATTATGTATAGCATATATGTTTAATATCTAATTTTATAAAGGCCAATATATAATAATATATCCTTAAATATGTTACCGCATAAAAAAAACATATAATAAGATATGCATGCCACCATATATAATCACATATTACAATTTCTTTTAAGATGAAAAAACATAAGATCATATATATTTTTTTTTTACTCGGGTATCATGAAAAGCAAATATTTGCTGGAAATTTACAAAAAAATGGGAATTTGCACCGAAATATTTGATATTTTAAACATACATATATACAAAATTCGAGCTCTGGTCGGTAACGAAAGGAACAGGTTTAAGACCAATGCTCTTAATAATGACATTAATAATTTCTATAACATACTTTCTCACAACCTGACCGTTACAATTACCATCCCATCAAAATAAAAGCTGAGGAAGAAGTAGTAAAAAAACCACTTCTACTAATCCGGACGTTGTGCAACTTTAGGTGAATCATTAATGATTTTACATTAACTTCTTTAAAAATGTAAGGCATACTCTAGGGCATGTTTTTTAAATATTAAAAAAAAATCTTTTGGTGCCAGCGAGTATTGAACACAAGAATCTGAGTCACGATCTGCTGTATTAGAGTAGACCGCTCTACCATTTGCACCAAAGTTAATTATGCAGTACAACAAACTTACAACGAACTTAAATTAAAAATATTGATATATTTTTATGAAAACAAGAAAAAGATGCTACACAAATATAATAAAAAAGAAAGAAATTATTTTTAAAACATTTTTATTATGTGATTTCGTCTCAACGAGATATTATAAATTATTTTTAAAATATTTTTAAGTTGCGATTAGGTTAAAAAAAAATTAGGAAACAATAAAAAAGCTCATTTAACAATTTTTAATAAATCGCATATTTTAAAATATTTTTTTAATAATTAATTTGACGATGAAGTGCCTTCAATAAGATAAAATATATCAGACATTGAGAAAAAAACATATTGGAGAATTAGTTTGACTACATATATAGCGAAAAGTGGCCTGCAATGAAACGAGTGTGACTTGGAACGTAAGATCTTTTAATGTTTCCGATATGCTTTACACTAAAACGGCTTCTAAAAAGGGTTTATTTATCCACTGCGCTGATGTTTACTAATGATGTGGGTCTATTAAATATACATATGGGGCGTTTCATCCCAAGTGACCCAATTTTTGAAAACGGTGTCTTCCGATCGGGATGAAATTTGCATTTTTCAACATGATCGGTCAAGAACTCTCTGAGTTAGAGGGGCTCAAAATTTGACCTTTTGGTCAAACAGGTGTTTTTTTTCATCCATGTAACTTATTGCCTATTGTTCTTAGCAAAATTTATACGAAATAGTTTAAATAGCTATTTCTTCAATCTTTCGAAAAAAATATTAAAAAAAAAAAAATTTTTGACTATTTTTTTTTTTAAATCAAAAACTTTTTTGACTTTTTTTCAAAATATGCCCATTTTGTTTTGTTGCTAAAAAGAAAGCTTACGTCTTTTCCTTTAAGAGCTTTTTGGTCGCTTAGTTGGATGCGAGTGGGATATCTAACAAAATAAATGTTTTGTAACTCAAGACAAAGATTTTTAAATTTTTATCATATGCACTATTTTGAATTTTTCCTATTTGTGTGTAAGTGTTTCTAAAACCTTAAAAATAAAACTTCTCCTGAGAAAGTAGACAAATTGACCTTTCCGACGGTATGTAACATACCTAACTAAAATTTCATACCCAAAAAAAGCCGCAATGAAAGGCAGATACAAGACTCAGAAAAAATGTTGGGAGTGGAAAATGTTGGGGGTTTAACATATTGTGTGTATTATAGTATCGAATTATGAAATGCTGTTTATAATAACATTTTTGGTATTTGTTAACAATAACTTCTATGAAAGCAAAAAATGTGCGTGGAAGTCAAGTTACAGAAGTTCTTTAAGCACTATTTCCACTTTATTTTGCTGGAATGTACAAAGTAATAACACCGTGGTTGCTTCCAGGGCTGTCCACCTAATATTTGAACAAAGTCATATTTTTATTTCTATACTCTTCTACGCCTATTTTTTTGCCTGTTTTTCTTGTATGTTGCGCATGCACTTTTAGTGCCATTTCATCACATGCAACGGAAACAAATTTTTGCTCATTGGAAATATTTTTTATCGCAGTTCCAACAGTTCTAAGTGGTGCCTCTTTAAGACTGGTTCTCTGGGTCACTCCGAAACAAAATCATGCCAACATGATTCTGATGTAAAGAAAACATCGTTTTTTAAATATTTGTATGCCATAGGTTAGAAAAAGAATCTATCTTAGGCTCCCTATTAGAATTATAATAAACTAATCTCTTTATTAAATATTTACTTTTCTTTGCTTTTTTAAAATATCGAATTCAGATTTTATTGCTGTCTTTTCATCTTTTAATAAGTGATTTTAATTTTTTAATGTTATATTTTCATCCTTTAATAACAAATTTTCCTCCTAAAAATCTTTTAATTGTCTTTCAAAATTATTGATCTGTTTGCCTTCTATTATTTTTTGAACTTTTAGTTCTAAACTAGAGATTAGATCAGAAGGCACTATGCACCGCGACCAATGTAGGTCTTTTGTGCTGAATAAAGTTACCTACAGATTCAAGCTACCTATAAAGCCAATTATCCTATTAGGCAAAATGTTCTCGATGTCGGAAGGCGAAATGAAGCGATCACCTAGAAACCTAAGTCTTCTATCACAAAGCCTGGGACATTCGCAGAGAACATGCTCCGAGGTCTCAGACACCATCTCACAAAACCTGCACATATCCGTGTCCGATTGACCCTTCCTGTGCAGATGGTATCTGAGATTACAGTGTCCAGTTAAATACGACGCCAGGGTCCTCAAACCCCCCCCCCCCCTTTCAAGCGACAAGAGTCGCCTCGACCCCCTACTGGAAAAAGAGATCAATCTCGTAGCCTGGCGCTGACCAGGAGAGTTTTCCCAGTAACCAGAGAATTCAGACTCTCTCCATGCCCTGAGCCTTTCCCTAACATACCCCGCAGGTATTCCTCAGAATGGTTCAGGACCAATAAAGGGCCTTCGGGCCCCGCGGTTGGCAAGACAATCTGCCCTCTCGTTGCCCTCATGCACCTCATGACCAGGAATCCACCCCAAGGTTAGAGAGTTGCCCCTACCGAGCCTATTGAGAGTCTGAATGCATTCCATGACCAACCCAGACGACACCTTATAAGCCATTAAGGCGATCAGTACAGCCTGACTGTCAGAAAGAATGTAGATGCGAGATCTGAGCGTTCCCCTTCGCAGGCATTCAACTGCACATACACAGATAGCCTAAATCTCCGCCTGAAAAATGGACGAATATTTTCCCATAGGTAAAGCATGCTGGAAGCCTGGTCCAAAGACGCCCGCACCCGTGTTCGCATTCGACTGCTTAGAGCCATCAGTGAACCACAACTGAGAACCATCTTCCGGTTCCCAGGATTGATTGGTCCACATATCTCTGTCAAACAACAACACATCAAAATATCTATCAATGATCCACTCCGGTGACACTCTGTCCGCAACCTTAGAAATCGGGTCATCTATTAAGATGCGCGCGATCCTCATGTGACCCCTTAGGTCGCTCCCCTTCATGCCACTGAATTTACTAAGTCTAGAGGAACCCATACTGGCAACCTCCATTACAGAAATATGCAATTGCGGGATCCCCAGCATAACCCCCAAGGCATCCGTCGGGTAAGTTCCGCCGGCCCCTGTAATGCCAACACACGCAAGACGGTAGATTCTCTTAAGAGCATCCCTTGCCTTACTCTGCTCAACTTTTGGCCACCATGCAAGGGCAGCATAGGTGATCATCGGTTTAACAATAGTATTGAACGACCAGTAGACCTTTTGTGGCCTTAGGCCCCATGTTCTCCCGAAAAGCCTCTGGCAGGCATAATATGCCCTGGTGGCCTTCTTGGAGACGTGGTCAAGATGTTCGTTCCAGGTAGTTCTAAACTAAATATTTTATTTGCTGATTACTTAGTATAACTTAATATACAGTTACTATGACCACATTTATAATTGGTGGCGTTTTATAAAAAAATGGGGTCTTGGAAGCTGAGTTATGTTTTGTTGTAAACTTTTGATCCGGAATGGAATATTTTTTTTTCCTAAATAATTTGTTTTGAGAAGTTTAAACAGTTTAAACATACATATATTTTTTTGTGACATTTTGGTTTATTTATTTTTGTGATTCCGTGGTAAATTTTAATCGGGAATTGTGGCATTGGTTAAATTTTTTTTCGGAGAACATTTGTTTGGATTTTTTGAATTTTTTGTCGGTATCTTTTACTTTTAATAATAATTATCAGTATTTAATTTTAAGCTGCGGTCAAAATATTATATTAATATTAAAATATTAATAGTAAAATATTGACCAGTACTATTTAAATAAGCGATATATTAATATCAGTGAATTTTTGACAAAAGTACTGATATAAAATACACATGTTTTACAGAATGACCGTATTTAATAAAAATGCCTCCCCAAAACTCAAATTTCTTCAATCCGTGAAAAAAACACACATTTTATTTAAGAATTCGCATTTTCAAACTTATTTTTCAGTATAGATGGAGTAACCTTGACAAAGGAAATAACAGATTTGGTACAGTCTTAAAACGGCGAAATTAGCTTCAATGAAGTATGAAAACACACAAAAAAAAATTCAAAAAGTTGAGTTTGTGGATTGTTTTATTTCTTTGGGAACTATTTCATTGATGGTTTTAGAGTTTTTTTTTTCATTTTTGTTTTCATTATGAAATAAAAACGAAACCAATAATTCTAAGTTGGGATTAGTTCAATATAGAAGGTGAACAAAGCAGACGTAATAAAACAAGGCTCCGCAAAAAACTCTGTAACAACTGGATATAAGCAATTGATGGCAGCGTATAGAGTACTGGGCAAAGCGGGTAATTATAAGGATTGAATGGCAATTGGAATTTAATTAACTTTAGTTAAAATTTATTTGAAATTAAATAAATTTGTTTAATGTTTAAAAATATAAAACAAAGTCACTCAAAACTGGAAGGTATTAAACACAAATAAACGTTTGTATTTGTAAAACAATATTTCAACTACATACTAGTAAAGTAAACAAACACAAGCTGACCCTTTCTCACAAAGCAAATCACTATAAAGTGACATCAAATATTAAAGTCGATAACTAAGTGCAGTCAATATGAGCAAACATACCCCAACCAGTGCATCCCAGCAAGCAAAACGAAGTCATCTTGAGTTATCACCTAACAATGAAACTGATTTGGTTGGTAATTTAAAAACAACAGACCTAATGAATATGATTAAAGATACAATCAATAATAATTTGGATGAGAAACTGAAAAATGTAGCTACCAAATCGGACATGGAAGAAATTAAATATGAAATAGGTGCAGTAAACAATGAAATATCAGCACTACAAAATGAAAATATGCAGCTCAAAGAAGAGATCGAGATTTTAAAAAGAGAAAAACAAGTAGATAGAAAAAATTTGTTATGGTTGGAGCAGGAGATCTCTAATAAAAAACTAATATTTAAAGGCGTGTCGAAAAACAACAGTCCCAAAAAAGCTATCCGCAGCATATGTACTGATATATTGAAAATTGGTATCGGTATTCTAACGGCCAGAAAAATTTTTGAAAAAAATTATAGAATGTCTGTGGTTGTTGAATTTGAATCTTCCTCTGCAGTTGCAAATGTATTTAAAAATACAAAAAATTTAGCGGGCACCAAAATCTCAGTTGAGCGTGATATTTTGCCTTTAAGCAAGAAAATAAAAAAGTATTGTTACAAATAAAGAAAAAAAAATTGAATATTAGCAAAAAACACAAGGTTTTAGTTAGAGATGATAAACTTAAAATAAAAGATAAATGGTTCGCTTGGAATGGAGAAAACAAGTTAATTTAAAAGCTTATATGGAGACGAGGTGGAAAACTTGGACCTCAATTATGAAAATATTTTAAAAACTATGTACTCAAAAAACTAAAATCTGTCTGTCGACAAAAAAATATTAAAACGGAAAGTGTTAACATAGAAACAAAAAAACAAAATATTACAATTCTTTCATATAATGTAAATGGCATTGAAAATAAACGTCTCTTTCCTTCTTTTTTTAATTATATATGCCAATCTGATATTTTCTTTCTTATAGAAACTCATTTGATAGCAGAAAAAACAGATTCTTTTCAAAAACACTTCCCAGGTTTTCAAATATTTGCTGTACCAGCAAAAAAGATCAATAGTCGTGGTAGAGCAATTGGTGGTTATTTATATGGCTACCAAAACAATTTAAAAAATATTGGTATAAACTCTACAGAACTGTCATTAATTCCACTGTACCTAAGAGGAAGTGAATGGAATACTGAATTTAATACACTTAAAATCTTTTTCGAAGAAAATAATATTCCAAATCCAATAATTATTGGCGATCTGAATATCCGAATTGGAAATCTACAACAAGAAATTGACGATATATACAGGCAATTGTTTAATGCGGGAAGAGAATTAAGAAACTCGAGAGATAATGAGGTGAATAGTAAAGGTCGGCAATTCATGAAATTTTGTTCAGATGAAAACTTATTGGTCCTGAATGGTCAAACGGAAGGTGATGAAAACGGTTCTTTTAACATACATAAGTTCTAATGGAGACTCGGTGAATGATATATGCGCTGCACACATGGAAACCTTAATATATATAGATACATTTTGTGTTGATAATAAGGGCTGGTCTGATCACCTGCCTATAAAATTAAATCTTAATTTAAATTGCGAAAACAGTGCCGTTAAAACTATGAATATATTGCCTAAATTACGCTGGAATAAAAATGAAAAAGCTAAATATCAAAGAAATCTTGCACTAAATACACAATCTCAAAACGCCATTATAAGTATTAAAGAGCTATCAGATATAATTAAAATCTCAGCCGTTTGTCAAAAATATGAAAAATTTGAACCAAAAATAAATGGTACAATTATAAATGCAATAATGCCAGAAATATGGTCATGAAATATATAAATAAATATAGAGCTACCAAAAATATGAAAGATAAAGAAGTTTACCTGAAAAAACAAGCTAAATATAAAACTATATGCAAAGAAAGCAAGGAAATGTATTTTAATCAATTATCAAATAAAATAAATTGTATTAACAATAGCAAACAATGGTGGAAGTTTGCGAGAGAAATAAGAGAACAAAATCATCAAATAGGGTCAAGAATAACCGCCTCAGATTTCAAAGAATATTTCATGGATCTATTAAATCCATCTCAATATTCGCGGGAATTCCATTATGCACCAATGCTTATAAAAGACGATAAACTCGACTCAAATATTTCTCTTGAAGAATTTAAAATAGTGCTCAAAAACTGTAAACAAAATAAAGCTCCAGGCGAAGATGGAATACCGTATGAATTTATAATCAATGCTTCAGAAGAATTTCAAAAACAATTAGTAAAATCTTACAATCAAATGTATAACAATGCGGAAATCGATGAAGTTTTTTGTAAAACAGTTGTTTTCCCAATTTTTAAAAAAGGAGACCCAATATGCCATGTAACTATCGGGGAATATCATTCATGAACTGTATTGCAAAAGTTATGATGGGTATTCTGAACAATAGATTGTATAACTGGGTAGAAGATAATAGCGTATTAACAGAGTATCAAGCTGGCTTCCGGAAAAAATATTCAACCGTTGATAACATATACAACCTTGCAAGCATCGTGAAAATAAAAATGGCGGCAAAGAAAAAGGTTTATGCATTCTTCGTCGATTTTAAGGCAGCATTTGACAAAGTTGCAAGAAAATCCTTAATTTACAAACTGTATTTAATGGGAGTGTCATATAAATTTGTAAAAATATTAGAAGCTATTTATAGCGATACAAAATCTGCGGTTTGGAATGGAGAAGAATTGTCAGACTATTTCACCACGAATACAGGTGTTAAACAAGGATGCTTGTTATCGCCTCTTTTATTTTATCTGTACATAAATGATCTGCACGAGTGCCTTGGTGGTGGAATATGGATTGAAAATATACAAGTTCGCCTCCTGATGTATGCTGATGATATTGTCATACTAGCAGATGATATAAATACACTACAGAAAATGATATTAAACTTAGAAGAATATTGTACACTATGGAACCTTGAGGTTAACTTAAATAAATCCGAAATACTGGTCTTTAGGAATGGAGGTCGACTTAAGGCTACGGAAAGATGGCGTTTTAAAGGAAGCGAAATAAAAATAACTAATGAATACAACTATCTTGGAGTAGTCCTTACCCCGAAAATGAAGTTTACCAAGCATGTGGAAAAAAGAAATTTACAAGCAAAAAATGCAATAAATTCAACGTGGAAACATTTTATTTCAAATAAACAAATACACTTAAGACAAAAATGGAATCTCTTTTTAGCGGTATGTAGGTCTATCCAAGCATATGCAGCTCAAGTATGGGGTTGTGGATATTTCGAAGAGATTGATAAATTGCAACGCTATTTTATGAAAAAAATTTTAATGATTCCTGAATGCACACCTAATTATGCTCTAATGCTTGAAACCGGTGCCGTGAGTAATAATTTGTATACTCTAGAATTACACTTAGAATACATAAAGAGAGTTATGTTTCAATACCAACCAAACATATTGCCTCACCAGCTTACAAAAATCATTCTTCAGAAAAAAACTATTTTGGGTCGAAGAATTAAAAACAATTGCCAACAATCTGAATATGCCGTGGTCCAGTACGCAGGTTGATAATCAGCAATGGATAATTCAAAACAAAGAAATTTTGAAGAATCTAATACAAAAACAACGTAATGACCGACTTCAACAAAAAACACACTCATCTAGAATATGCCAATATTTAGACTACGCTATGGGACAACATTACATTAAAGACAACATAAACCAATCCAAAATAACATGGATTTTTAAAGCGAGATGCGATCTAATCAAGCTGAATTATAATACGTTTGGTGCTTTACAAGAAGATATGTTATGTAGCCTTTGTAATATGGGTGCGGTGGAGACGTTTAAACATTTTTTGTGCATATGCCCTGTGTTGAGAGAATTCCGGCTGGCCTGCTTTGGAAAGAGAACCATGACCGAAAGGGAAATGATACAACTACTTAATGGCGTTGGCAGCAATGACTGGGATAATCTTGTCAAGTATCTAAAAACATCTCTACAATATAGACAATTTTTGATACAAGAATTCAACTAACTAATCTTTGTTAACCTATGCTTTAATTATTTTAATTCGACAGACGTTTCATATAAAACATTGTCGTAAAATTTTCTTTTTTTCTTTTATTTGTTGCAATAATAATTTTAAACTAATTTATTTATTTTGTAAATGAAATTTGTAAACCTAAATTATTGTAAATAAAGAAAAAACTTACTACTACTACTACTACTAATTCTAATTTGGAATTTTCTTAATTTTTTATCTTTTGGAAGCTATTTATTTTTTTGGGGGTTATTTCATCATACAATAAAAATTTTAAAAGATTGCTCACGGATTTTGTTAAACTTTTTAACAATTAAAAATCGTTAGGATTTAACTGAAATCATAATTTTAAATAGATTTTTAAGCAATAAATATCAAAGTTTTTCGCATTAGTGATCAAAATATACGTATGCATTTAATATGAGGTAATGTTTGTTTTTTTAACTTTGTTTAGTAAAAAAATAGTTATTTTTTTCATTCTATAAGTGAAGCTAAATAATTTTTTACTTTTAGCGCTTTCTCTTAATTTTTTTGTAGTTATTGTTTATTTGGTATAAAAAATCGCCGCAACTTTTTACAACAAATTTTCGCCTGCAGAGGTTAAATAAATATAAATTTTAACTTAACTCATTTCTCACACAATGTTCTTTTCTCAACCCAGTACCTTTAAACGGCTATATTTTTGTACTGGCAAAAGATAATTAAGTGGTTTAGAAATCCTAAAATAATTCAACATCTTGAGTATAATCTTGATTTAAAATTTTTGGAAAATTTTTATCCATAGTTGCCAAATAATTATTTGAAAGAATCATTTTTTTAAATTTTTTGATGAAACTTTTTTCAAAAATTATTTAAATAAAAAAAATGCTAATCTTTTATGTTTTTGATTGTTATATTGATGAAAAATATGAAATTCTATCTCTCTGTTTTAAACTAGTTCATCGACTGTATATAATTTTTGAAAATCTGACCGATCGGACAATGAATTTACTAAGTTTTCACTCAAAACATGAATAATGGATGATTTTTATTAAAATACTGCTAAACCTAAAAAATAATATCGTCAGGATTGTCATACAATTTTAAAAAACGAACTTTTTCCAAAAAATTTTAAAAATCGGTTAACTTAAAAAAATTATTTTTCACATATTTTTGAGTAAAAGATTTGTTCACAAAATTATACAAAATTTAAGTTTTTAAAATACCTTAAACCGTTTAGGATTTATAAGATGGCAAAGATTTAACTTTGGTAGCTAATATTTCTACGGTAGCTAACAATTTGATCCACGAATAATTTTTTTAGTAGCCTGGAACTCTTAAGTAGTGAATTATACGGGTTTGCGAAAATATAACACAAGAAAAAACAAAAATTTTTATGTTACATATCCTAATTTTTCGGATGAAAATTCGAAAAATTTCTTTGAAATTTACAAAAATGTTCAAAAATTTATTTCACCTCAGAATTTTGCTTCACCCCAAAATTTGTTTATTACCACAAAAACAGTTTTCACCTCAAAAATATTATTTCACCAAAAACTGTTTTAAATCCAAAAAAGTTTTTTACCACACATAAATTGTTTTCACTGCAATTTTCTTTCATTAGTCTGTTTTATTTTGTTTTTTTTTTGTAACATATACATACATACATGGTGGAGGGTATAAACAAATTGGTAAAACCATTTTTAATGCATGTACTTGTTTTTAAATCGAATATTATTTTGAAAATCTGGTTATATTTAATTTTATATAGAAACGAACTAGTTATACTATAAACACATTTAAACATGTGCATTACTAATGGGCAGTCGTTTCGAAGTAATGCTAGGGTAAAGAGATTAACTTATTATATGGGGCCTAATCCCTGCATTCGTGATCGAATTAATTTCGAATCGAAATTTCTTTCTATAGCGGAATTTTTTCTGATGGTGGTACTCAACACTGTATTAAATGTAAACAAAAAACATATCGCTCATTAACTTCAAGACGGTCATAAGTCAAAAAATACGATTTTTTAGTTAATGATTCAAATTTATTAGTTATATCATGCTTTATATTGTGTAAAAATTTCATATTAATATCATATACACTTTTCGAGATAGAGGAATATATATTTTATTTTGTCTTTAAAGTGGGTGCAAAGAGTATACACTTCATAGAGAAACTGTGCTACTCATGGGTCTCTCAATAATTAGCGAATTCTCACACAACTCTGACTAAGAGAAAATACATTAAAACCCCCTATTTATAAAAACGTGACCAAATAAATAGAGAAAGAGTCGAGCGGCAGATATGGATTGAAAACTTTAAACTCGTTTTCTGCAAAATCGTGTCTTGCAGTAATTGAGCGATATGTTTATTCGAAAAAGAAAAAACAAAAACAGCCTAAACTCTAGTTTACGGACATAACTCGGATTTGTTTCCAATTTTCAAGATTGATAGAACTTTTAGTGCTGAGCTCACAAATACACTTTTTTTGTAGACTTTTCTGGTGCCCGAGTTATGGACTTACAAAGTTTATATTTTGGATTCTCTGTATCTTCGCCATTTTTTATCGAAGCAAAACAATATATATATATATATCATTTAAAAGCTAATTGAATCACCAACATATAATTCTTCTTGTACCATTGACCCATTAAGCGTTTTCAAACCAAACTTTTTAGAAAAAACGGTCATTATTTCAATATTTTACTAATGTAAAAGTACGAAATAAGCGTTATTTAAGCTTTAGCTTTTAATTTAAATCATTTAAAGCTTTAACCCTTCGAATACCGCAGATATTCAGAGTTAAATTCCATATTTTGCCATAAAATTGCCAAGAATCTCCTTCTGGGAAAAGTTTATTTTCGTTATTTTTGACCTACAGTTACAAGTTATTTTTTCTTTTCTTAAATAAATACAAATTTTGATCTTACATTTCCTTTTTTTTTCACTTTCTACCAGAAAAGTGTTATTTCGCATGCCTTTTTGCTTTCGAGTAAAATTTGGCAAGGTTGCGTTCGAATGATCATTCGTTATGGGCCCCATCATTAGGAATTTCGATACAGTTTATTCGTCATTTAATTAGAGAATATCAAAAGTAAAAAAAACTCGCACGTTTGAATAAGATTTCGCTTGCTTACGAATGAGAGAATTAGGGCCCTGGTAAGATGTTCCGTAATACCAACCTAGGTTTTGCTTTGCGCTTTAAATAATCAGGGGGAATATTTATTTATTCGCTCAAAATTAACTAATACTAATTCCAAATATTCTGATTTGGTGGGCCAGAAATAAATATTAGTATTACAAGATTTATGGAGTACAAAAACCTTCGAAAGTTTTCATAAATGGACTGAAATGCGTTCGCCAAAAGGCAGACATATATGTATGAGTTTTCGTTTTAGTTCAGACCAAACTGTTTCCATACTTTATTTTCACCTAAAATAGCATATAATATTTGCACACAATAATTCATTGCGTAGCTGCTTGTAAATTCTAGCAAAAACTTAATAATTATACCGAATATTATGGATTTGCTAATAATTTGCTGTTGGTAATCTTAGACTTGATTTCTTCTAAAAGCTAGATAGAAACAATTGCACTTGTAATCTAAAGCATTCTAAAAATGGATGTTGGCCATAATGAGCACATTGTTTAGTAAAATGTGTAGGTAAGATGTTTCCCAAAGCTTAAAAAACCTTAACCAGATTTAATTGATGCTCAGAAATTATTTCCAAGAGGAGAAATATTCATTTCCAAGTGGAGAAATATTCGTATTCTTTTATTTAAAAAATTGTACAAACAGTTGCCCAATCCAGTACATTATTTTACCTTGCTGGGGCTTTTTAAAAGTTTTACATCCTAAAATGCAATATCTAGACATTTTGGTTACTGAAATTAACAACAGCAAAAATATAATATAACTAGCTTAAAAACTCGATACTTCGTTACCGGTAGTTTAAGTACCGAAATATATTTAAAAGAAAACTAAATTATTTCATTTTCATTAAATTATTTTTCTTTCGAATTTTCTCTTAATGTTTTTTATTTCTTGTAGTGCATGTTTCAGTATTTCTACCTTATGGAATTTGTATAGGTCATTCAACTTTTTATCTAAAATTCAAAATGATTATTTTCATAAGAGCATACCTCAAGAAGCTTATGTTTTAAGTTTTAGTCGTTTTTTCAGGACTTTAAGGTGGAGACTTTGCCTTTTTATCTCACCCTCTTTAAAATTTCCAAATCTGAGTATTAGCGGGTGCCAAATTAAAACTTTCTAACTTCGGTGGTTTATGCAGGCCATTTGAACTTAAATTTTTATTACAATCCTCGCGAAATATACATACACATTATTAAATTTTAGTTTTCTAGAAAAAACAATGTAGGCAGACCGTCAAATGCTCCTTCGTTTTTGTTCCTCCCGAATTAATATCCAATAATCCTGTCTAAGAGGATATCTACGCGAGAGGAGAAACCTAAACACCGTACTGCAAATTGCTAGTCTTTTTTATCACGAACAGGTGAGAAGGAGAAAGGCTTTCCACTTTTAGACTTTCCCCTTTTTACCCCTCCCCGTAGAAATTTCCAAAAATCCATTTTGGAGGATACCTACGAGGGATTAGGAACTCAGATAACAAATTTCAAATTCCATGTGTTAGTGGTGTGGTCGTCCCGCCAAGGAGATTACTTATCCTATTTGGGGTTTTAAAAGCTACATCTAATTTAATTTCTTCGCTTTAGCTGTTTGTCTAAGCCGTCAAGCGGGTGACTTTTCTCATTTACGCCCATCTCTGTTGGAATATAACAAACTCGGGATTAGGAACCCATATACCAAGTTTTAAGTGACTTGCTTACGCGGTTTGGCTAGGCTGCATAAGGAGAGCTTTCCCATTTTAGCCCCTACCCGTAGGTATTTCCAAAAACCCAGTCTAAGTGGATGTCTAACCCCGTCTAAATGGATGTCTAAATTATTTAACTTAACAAAGTAATAAACCAAATGAGAATTTATAAAAATCATATTTAAGGAGTTTACTAGCTTTAGAAATCAATAAAAACAACAATATTTAAGCAATAATAAAAAATTAAATAAATAACAAATTCTATTTGCGATAGAAAAACACAATGTTAGATAATATTCATAAAATCATAATTCAGAATTCGGACTACCATGGCAACCATGGCAACCCTGGTAACCATTTCATTATAGATCCTTTTTTTAATATCGAAATCGGGTGCGTGGTGCCTTGGGAAATCATCTGAGAAAAAAATTTAATTTTGTTTCAAACATGAATCACACACGAATAAATTCTTAGTCCCTAACGTAGCCGGATTTTTAAATTTTTGATTTGCATTAAAACGGTACGAGGGTAAACTCAAAAATTTAAAAAACACACAAAAAATCGTAGCTTTTTATTTAAAAAAGAAAATACTAAGGCAACAATTTAAAAGTATCTCTATGTTAGGGACATAATTTTTTAGTCATCTACAAAACAAAAAACCTATTGAGAATAGGTCCACGCGTTAAGGCTGCACAGTGCCACCCGACTTTCAATATCTTGTTTTGAGAAAAAAGCATTTAAAGTAAATATTACTCATGTAAAATATAGGGCAAGGAATTTGTTTAACAAGCTATAACTTTTTTATTTCTGCGATTTTTTCTCCAAAATGTTTATAGCTTACAGAAAACAGTTCAAACTATTCAAATATGATGAAAACGAAAAAGATCAAAATCTAAAGGTAGCAAACCCCTTAAATGAATTCAAAACATGAAATTGTTAACTGGCATGCCAGACTTGGGGTTTTGTTTCCAAATTTGGGGATTTTTTTTTTTTGGTCTTGGGGACAGACATTTTCAATTGGCGACAGAAGATTTTGTTGGGGATTTCAAAAATATTTAAGGAATATTACAAATTTTTGATAAATATTTTAATTGAATATTGATTTACGGTCTGTTTTTGTAAGACGTGTCACTCAAAAAATTCGTGTAAATGAGTGAAGAAATACATTTTGGGGTTTTATATCGCAAATGTCACTTTGAATTGAGTGAAAACGTAAGAGTTGTCGTTTTCGTCTCTTTTTTTGGTTTCCACAATGCGATTTGAAACGTCACAAACGTCAAAAACAGACGTTCACAAAAAAGTATTCGTCAAAGAAAAAAGGCAACACAATTAATTATTAAAAAAAAATACAGTAAAACTCGGTTAAGGCGAACCCTCGGTTAATACGAACTAATTTAAAAGTCCCGACGTTTTGGCAAAAATTTTCATATAAAATACATCTTATAATACGAACTCGGTTAATACGAACCCTCGGTTATTACGAACTGTTTTAAGCAGTCCCAAAAACTCGTTTTCATACAAATTACCATGTTTAGTACACTCTTTATCCGTTTAATGGGATAGACCTAATATGAATTTCATATCCGTGGATGACTTTCTAAATATAGATTCTAATGTTTTGACGTCACATACTTTATCAGGTGAAGAAATATTGGAAATTGTTAATCCTGCTGATGTTGAAAATTTGTCAAGTGATATATTCAAACAAAATCGTGTGCCGAAGAAGCTGACAATCATATTTTGGTAATAGAAAAACTTATAACGAATGAAATCGTTAATTCAGTCATTCAGAAAAAAATAACAGATTGTTTTTTTTTAAATGAAGAATTTTAATTGAATTTTTAATTGTGAATGCATGAAATGCTAATTTTATTATTTATTTATGTAAAAATCTTGTTTTTGTTTTAATAAATACAAATTTTTTATCGTTAAAAATACCCGCTTAATACGAACCTCGCTTAAGACGAACTAATTTATTTTGTCCCTCGGAGGTCATCTTAACCGGGTTTTACTGTAATACTTTTTAACAAAAAATTGTAATAAAAAAAAGAATAATGATTTTTATTTTCATTTATATTTATTTACATTTTTAGTTGTAAATGTTTCTGTTTTTTTTTTTTTTATACGAATTATATTTTTATATCCACTTTTATTGTTTTCTAAACAAAATAAATTAATTTTTTTTTAACCAAAAATCAGCTGTTTTTGTTTATATTTCAATTATAGTGTTGGGTTGCCATCTAGCAACGAAAAATGAGTTATTTGTATATGAAATAAACTAACAAAAACCGAAAAGCAATGTCATGGCAATCTCTACTGTTTGACATAACATAAAGCTTAACGTACTCAAACGTAAGTCAGGCGAACGAATTATAAAAACTCATTTCCTTACGTATTCGTTCGGGTGCCACACGTTCGTTTGAAATTATACACGTATTGTAAAAACAAGCCGTTAATTTAATTAAAAATAAAAGCAAATAACTGGTTGCAGAACAACTTATACCGTATTATAACAGATTCTAATTTTTGTTTTACAACCGATTCTTTTTATATGGAGTTTGACCTATTTGCAATAGGTTCCTTACCTCCAAACTAGAACAAGTTGCTTTAGAACCAGTTATCTAATTCAATTTGACTCCAACGAACCTGTTATAGAAACGTTTCCATGTAACCTGCTGGTAAAATAAGCTGTTCTAGAACAGGTTCATAGGTAATCTGTTCTAAAAATTTTTGCTGGAATGTTTGATATTTGTAATGGAAATCGATTTCGCAAAATTGTACATTATTCGCATAAAATATTTTGCGATTTTTGAATTATATATAGTTATATAGAAACTGACTTAGGAAATTTTTTCAGTTTTGGATTATATATAAGTATGTCTAAAATCAACAATGTATTATCATATATAAAATTCAGAATAGTATTTTTTTATATTATTATATATAAATACATATTGAGACATATGCTATTTTATATCATCATATATTTTTATATTAAAGAATATATCGTTATATATAATTTTTTTACTAGGATAATCAAATTAATAATGACGTTATATATACCTAGACATTGCAAAATACAAATATATATTTATTTAGATATTTTATCATATTTAAAAAATATTATATCATATTTAAAAAAACACAATTTAATTTTGGATAAAATTGTACCACAAATTTTGTCGTTTGAATTGATTTCTTTCTGGTTCTTAAATTTCTACACCTTATACACAAAAGACATATCATTACCATTTTCTACACTGGGTTATGACCAGGGACCGCAAGTTCATGCAAATGTTTTTTTTCCTTAAGTCTGAGAGCAGGATAAACAAAATATCTTTGCGAATGAAATAGTTTGCGTTAAAATTATGTCACCGATTTGTTAGTGCATATTTTTGCATATTTGGCTATGAATGCATATTTTACGATAAATGCATATTTTATTGCATATTTTTACTAATTTTGTTTTAAATGTATATTTTTATTGAACTTTTCTCAATTTTTCGTAAAAAATCACATAATATTATTTTATGTTTGACCAACAACCAAATAGAACCTCTTGACACACTTCTTCTGTCTCACGGACCTCCAAAAAAAAAAAAAAAATTGTTTCATATATTAAAAGAAAATGCAAAATTCACGAAACATACAAAAGATTATTTTAAAAATTGAAAAAAAAAAAAAAATAATAAAATCCGAATGCAATAAAACCCGATTAAGATTTATTTGTTATAAGTGGGGTTCGTTTTTACTGAAGTAAAATTTCTTCACAGTTATTTTATTATCCACAAAATATTAGAAACTTCCCAAGAAACAACTTTACGGACTGTCCGTTACAAACGGATTCATGAATCCGGCATTGACGGTACGAAAACGGACCGGAATTGACGTATCCGTCGAAGCTTGTACGAAAACGGACCATTAACGTACAGTAAAATTGGATTACTCAAATTTTCGAAAATTATCCGTTTTAACTCCGTTTTGCTGTATCCGTTTCGGTGCCGTTTAACCGGACTACACCGATTTTCATCAGTTAAAACTCCGTTACAACCGTTATCGTTTTTCTTCCGGTATTACCGGAGTGTGTTTTGTTTAAAAAAAAAATCAAACAGTTTTATTTATTAATAAAACTAAATATTAATAAAATCTATATATACATATAAAAAGAAGTGTACATTTTGATTGTCACTCCATAACTCGAGAACGGCTGCATAAAATAAAAAAAATGGCTGAATACGTTTTGTAGAACATGCAATGAGGATGGTTTTAAAAAAAAATTGTTTAAAATATTTTCGTTTGGTCCAGATGTGGTGATTTTTCTGAACATTAGTCATTTTCATCTATATCTATATATATAAAAAGAAGTGTACATTTTGATTGTCACTCCATAACTCGAGATCGGCTGCATAAAATAAAAAATGGCTGAATACGTATTTAAGATTTTTAGTGGTAATTTTTTTGGTTATTTTTAAATGTACCACTTTTTTAACATATACTTGTATTTCAGATGTTTTTGCAATTAAATATAGAGATGTAGATCTCATGAAAATTTTAATGATGAAGATGTTAAACAACACCAGAGATAAAATGAAAAAAAAATCAAAACCACATTCTTTTATTGATTTTTATTGAATTTTTATGTAGTTTCATATTGTTTTTTAATAATGTAATTGTTAATCCATTTTTGTTAATATCTTTATAAATGAAAAAATTTAAAAATAAAACCAAACTTTTGTTTAAAATTAAAAAAAGAAGAAATCATTTAGATAAAAAAATAAAAAAAAATAAAAATGGACATTTAAAAAAAAAAAACGGTACGAATACGGACCATATTCGGACCGTATACGGTATATTAAAAACGGAGTCCACTCCGTTTTTAAAATAAATGACGGACAGTTTACGGTACGTTTTGAACATACACTCAATTCGTACACTCCGTTTTATATACAGCATGACGGTACGAAAACGGTCCGTTTTAGTGTGCTTTATACTGTTTCGAATCCGTATTCGATGTTCCTTTTATTCCGTTTTCCGGTCCGTATACTGATCCGGAAAACGGTACGGAAACGGACTTCGGATCCGTATATGCTGTACCGAAAACGGCACATAAACGGACCGGATTGTTTGCTGGGTTGTATAAACTTTTCTTCATTTGATTTCATAAATAAATTGTTGTCGACATATTTGGAAAAATATTTCTGTGTAAACTTTATATGTTCGGTTTAAAATTTTTTAAAATTTAAGGAAATTTTTGTAAGTGGAAAATTACATATAAATTTGTTTGTGGGACTGTCACAAACAGTTCTTCTTCTTAGGGTGTCAAAATACGCCACGCAAAAAATTAGAGTTCTAGCATAACGGGAAGATGTCCCGCATCTCCCTTGAAAATTGGGCCCCTTGGAAAAATGGGCATAATTTAAAAAAAATTACAAATTTTTTGTTCTTCAAAATTAAAAAAATATAAAATAATTTTTGTGTTGGTTTTAATCATAACTACTCAGATAAAAAATATTACTTTCCCAGAAAATCACTAACTTACCCTAACTTTGTGACAAAAAAAATAATAAATATTTTGGGTGTACCTCAAAGTGACTTTTTTGCATTTTTGAAAATTTTATTCAACAAAAATCAAAAACCTAGTGTTTGCTGTCAAGTATTTTATTAAACACATCTCAATCATCTCTAAGCCAAGTACTGTGGATATCCGTTGGCAAATTTTTTTTTTAGAGCATTTTGATTCTCGGGGATTTCAATTTTTTTTATTTTTATAAATTTTTACTTTAAAACAAGGTTTTAATAATATTTCTTCAATATTATTGTATATGCTCTTTTATATGATTGTAAAAATTTTATTATAAAATACTATTTTTTCTGTTGATAGTTAACCCATGTTAACCTGGGGTCAAATATGACCCACGTTAACAAATTAAAGGGTTTTAATGACACTGCAGAACGGGCAGTGAAGCTCATGGAGGACTACAATAAAGTATTGTCACGAAACGAGGAGGAAAAACAAGTAATAATGCAAATTGTAGCCGATTATCGGAAGCACTACCCTGATGCAAAAAAATTTACACTATTAAATTAAAAATGCGTTTTTCAAAAATACTCCTGAATATGTACAAAAAATCAATTTAAATATAAATACAAATATCTGATTTTATACTAAATAATTAATTTTAGAATGTAAATAAATTACAATTAGAAACTAAAACAAAAATTTATTTTGTCATCTTTGTGATTTTTGACTCTTTATTACAACTTGCCAATATCTAAAGTTCGGATGTTATCTGACAGATTATTAGTTTTCCGTTATTATAAGTATACTTTAAGCTAAAAGTGACCGATAAGCTAAAGGGAAGATATTGTTGCCTTTAACTTTAAACGTAAGGTTTATGTGTTTAAAGTTGCCACATTTTCTGCTCTATAAAGAAGAAACAGAAAATACCGAATTTCACAACCGAATTTCACAAATTATTGTTTGTTTGTAAACAAATAAATAAAAGTACGTTGCCACTACGTATTTTTATAAACCAATTCATAAACCAATAATCAGTTTTTAGTTTGGTGCTGCCACATTATCAAAAATATTAATTTTATTTTATTGGGAAGTTGTAATAACGAAAAACATTATAGCACACTTTATTACTCATTTTAGCTAAAGTTACTTTTTACTAACATTTACTTTAAAGGCAAGTTGTAATAACGGCCCTTAGGGCCATTATTACAACTTGCCAATAGCTAAAGTTCGGATGTTATATGACAGATTATTAGTTTTTCGTTATTATAAGTATACTTTAAGCTAAAAGTGACCGATAAGCTAAAGGAAAGATATTGTTGCCTTTAACTTTAAACGTAAGGTTTATGTGTTTAAAGTTGCCACATTTTCTGCTCTATAAAGAAGAAACAGAAAATACCGAATTTCACAAATTATTGTTTGTTTGTAAACAAATACGTACGTACGTACGTACGTACGTACGTAAAACAAGTACGTTGCCGCTACGTATTTTTATAAACCAATTCATAAACCAATAATTGGTTTTTAGTTTGGTGCTGCCACATTATCAAAAATATTCATTTTATTTTATTGGGAAGTTGTAATAACGAAAAACATTATAGCTCACTTTATTCCTCACTTTAGCTAAAGTTCCTTTTTACTAACATTTACTTTAAAGGCAAGTTGTAATAACGGCCCTTAGAATACTATGTAGGTAAAGACCACTGCAATTGTAGTTGAAAACAAATGAAATTTCAAGGACGACTTACATTACAGTAAATTCAACTAACATTGTCATTGTTTTTTCATGTTCAAAAAAATGACTAACAATTGTGGTAAAAATGAACCACATGGTAGTAAAAAATAAACAAACATTTTTTTTTTCTTTTTTTAAATAACAAAAAACAACTGTAAAAAATTAATGTAAAATCATAAACCGTCATTTGATGTTGGTTGTTTTATAAATGAACTAGAAGGTTAGTAATTAAATATTTTAATTTGTTCTACAAATGACTGACATTTGCATTAAAAATAAAGAAACTGTATTACAACCCAAACAATTACATATTTTTAAAGCATAAGTTCAATTGAGTGTACAATTATTTAAAATAGCATACACAATAACATTGATGAAATATTACAAAAATCTTGTTAAAAAAAAGTCTATACAAATTAAAAAAAAAACGTTGAAATCCGCTAGAATCAAAATGCTCTAACAAAACTTTTTGCCAACGGATATCCGTAATACTTGGCTAATTTAATACTTGAAATGTGTTTAATAAAATACTTGACAGCAAACACTACACTCAAAAAAAAAAGTTTGTAAAGTCAGCAAAAAATTTTGCTGAGTCAGCAAAATTTTAGTCAGGAGGATGCTAGCAAAAAAATTGCTAATGTCAGCAAAATCTTTTGCTGAAAATCAGCGAGCTGATTTTTAGCAACAAAATAAGTAGATTCAGTAAAAGTTTTGCTAACACTTAGTAGATTACAAATAAAAAAGCGTTGGTAAAAATTAATAAATTTTTTGCTGAATTTTAGTAGACTAAAAAAAAACGCAAAAAAATTGTAAAAAAATTGTAATTTAGTTAATATATTTGCTGAAAATCATAAAACATATTTTTGTGATTCTTTTAAAAATAATTTACAATAATTACAAAATATAAAAATTTTCATATTCCCACATTGACGACATGAATTAATTTAATATCTGAAAATATATAGAAATAAATATATATAACATAACAAAAATTTTCTTTCAACTACTTACATCAATGGTTGTCTTAATGATGCTATCTTTTCAATGACGAAACTGCCGAAGATAATTCTAGAAACGAAAAAATAAACAAAAACAAACGAAACGAAAAAAAAACAACCCTTTTTTTGCAATAAGAAAAAGGAACCATACAAACCTACCTAAGATGTGTGTCTTTGTCTTTCGCTTTACTCTGTCTACATGTCTGTATATGATTTTTTCATGGTTGATTTTTTTACTTGTCTTGTTAGAGTTGTACTTTTTAATATCATTTTCCTCTTCTCTACTACATCTTGACATGCCGCGACATCTGCTTATCAGCACAATTTTTTTTAGCAAAATTAATTAGTAAAACATTAGTATATTAGTAAAGCATTAGTATAAAACAGTTAAGTGCTGAATAAGTATAACAAAAATTTTAGCTGAAAACACGATTTTAGCAAAAATATTTGCTAAAAAATAGTATACCTGATTTACAAGACGTCTTACTAACTTTTCTACTAACTTATTTTTTTGAGTGTAGGTTTTGATTTTTGTTGAATACAATTTTCAAAAATGACACAAAGTTAGGGTAAGTTAGCGATTTTCTGGAAAAGTAATATTTTTTATCTGAGTAGTTATGATTAAACCCAACACAAAACTTATTTTATATTTTTTTAATTTTGAAGAAAAAAAGTTTGTAATTTTTTTTTTTAAATTATGCCCATTTTTCCAAGGGTCCCGATTTTAAAGGGCGATGCGGGACACCTTCCCGTTATGCTAGAACTCTAATTTTTTGCATAGTGAATTTTTGTACCCAAACAAATATTTCAAGAGGGGGGGCAGCCCCAAAAATCGCAAGTTGAAAAATAAGGACCACCCTAGTGTACATAGAGTATTTTACTACAAGTTCGGGTATTTTACTATAAGCCCCTCTATCAATTATACAATTCAAAATGTTCATAACAAAATATATCCTCAAGTAATTAAACATCATATTTCAACTTCAAATATTCTGTATTTTCAGAATTCGGTAGGTCTCAAAGGGTTAATAACTTCATTAATTAGCTACGTTCAACTCATACTCAAAAAACAATAATTCTCTCATATACACGAAAGTTATTAGTTCAAAAGATATAGTATAATCAGGGTTGTCAGATATGGCGATTTCTCGCCAAACATGGCGATTTTGAAACGTGTTTGGCGTCGAGATTTTCCATATGGCGACATGGCGATTTTTTGGCGATTTATGATGTAACTGGCGATTTTCTTGGCTATTTTCACTATTTATATTATTTTAGTGATTTTTTTAAATAGTTTGTCTTATTTTGTTATCATTCATTTTAAGTGAATTTCATATTTAGTGTCAAAACGACATCAAAAGTCATGTCATGTCGTATGACATATGAACTTCCGTTTATAAATTGGAATAGTTATTTTAATAACGAAATTCCAACAAATTTACTTGGTTTTTGGCCAAAAGTGTTTGACTATCATGATGCAGCAGGTACATACCATTTAAAAGAATTATCTGTGGCCGTTTTTAATATGTTGGTTGTTCCAACCAGTAATGCCTGCGTTGAAAGGGTATTTTCCATAATGAATTATACCAAAACACGATTAAGAAATAAAATTCAATATGAGCTTTTATACGCTCTATTGAAAATAATAAATCACATGAACGTTAACAAATTGTGCTGCAATTTTTTTACACCGACTAATGAAATGATAAAAAAATTCAATTCAAATAATATGTATAAAAGTCAGGACACAATTAATAAAATCGATGAGGCTGAAGTTTACGATCTTATTTACTTATGTACTTAATTTTACTTTTTTTTAACAGATCATATGATCTCCATTTTTATGTAATTTAAAAATATATAACACTAACTCTCTTTTTACAAAGTTTTAAAATCCTTTTAACAGTTAAAAAGACAAAATGTGTATATATATATACACAGCGCATACTCTAGGGACATTTATTCGTTCCGCCGCATAGTTTAGGGACATTTGCTTACTTTGGGGACTGTCCCCAAATTTTTCGCGCCTTTTCATACATCTAGCTTATTAGATGAAGACAATTTTTTCCATACACCGCATATTCCGGCGACAATTTTGGGCACAGCGCATACTTTAGGGACAAGCCCAAAATTGTCCGCGATATATGCGGTGTATAGACAATTTACAATTTATTCTAGACACCGCATATTTCAGGGACAATTTTGGGCGTGTCCCTAAAGTATACGCTGTGCATACATATATATATATATATATATATATATGTAAATGCGTATATATTTTGCTAAATTAGAATAAGTATACAAAGTTCCCAATATTTATTAATAAAATAAAAAAAATTAACAAAAACTTAACTAAATTCACTTTTGGCGATTTTTTTAGTTTTTTTTTATCAGTTTTTGGCGATTTTTGACTTATATATTATACCAGCTTTTTTTGTGTAAACAAAATTTTATTTTTTTTAATAAAAAAATTAACAAAAACTGAACAAATTTGACTTTTGGCGCTTTTGGCGACTTTTGGCGATTTTTGACATCCGGTTTGGCGATGGAGCTCAAAAAAATCTGACAACCCTGAGTATAATTACAGAAGATATGTCACAACAATCTCTTTTTAGTTGACTCTCAAATTCATTCTAACCAGTCTTGCCAGGCTTGGAGTTTAGTCCCCAAATTTGGGGATCTTTTGTTGGTCTTGGGGATAGAAGTTTTAAATTTTTCTCAAGTAAGAATCCTCTTTATATGTGTATACGAAAAAATAATTAATATGAAAGAATAAAAAAAATGATTTTTTTCCTAATGGCTATCCGGTGCATTATCCCTAATGGCTATCCGGTGCATTATAAAAGGGCAAAAAAACTGCTTATAAGCCTAATTTTTCACGTATAATCGATTCGTGTTGTCAGATTTTAAATATATTTAGCGGTTTTTGTTCTACAAAGTAAGGTACCCAAAATTCGCGATTTTAGCCGCCGAGAGGGAATTGAAGGAGTTGGAATTTTTCAAAAATAAAAACGCCATTAAAAAAACACTATGGTATAGTCTGTGAAAGTTATAAAAAAGAGACTGGAAGAAAATAACACAAATTTAATGAATGATTTTACAAAAAATAAGCAAATATGGTCAATTTTATTTTATAAACCGAAAAAAATTCTCAAAAATGTGTAAATTACTTACACATAAAAATCGTTATCAAGAAAAAGGTAAAATTTCAAGGAAAAAATATATATGTAACAGCATTTTTCAATATAAATGAATGAAAATTTATCATGTTATTAAATAATTTATGCGAAAAATTTTATACTGTTGATGTATTTTGGTAAAGTATTTGTGTAAAAACGCAAACAAAAATCGAAATCCACTTAAAAAATCGTCCGTCACCACTCCAAAAATTAAATTGTCAAACGAGTTTGAAAATCCGTCAACACTGAATGTATTGAAAAAAAGTAATTTTCTACTTCTTGTTTCTCTAGTCGATCTACTCTCTCTTTGTCACATTCCCACATGATGCAACTATTATGTTTTTACTGTTAGAATTTTACTGCTACTCGTTACAAGTTTTTAATTTTATGTTCGCGAGCTTTCTATTAGTGCTACTAAAGTCGGTAACTATTCAAGACTGGTTTATTTCTATTGAATATTAAAATTTTATAAACATTTTTAAACTATTTTGCAACGTATTCATTTAATTCTTTTACAGTTTCCCACTGTCTTTAAATTATTATTATTGATCAATTGTTCCATTTTCAACCCAGTACTTTTAAACGGCTTTATTTTTTACTAGGCCGAGATACATAAGTGGCTTAAATAATTTAAATAAATCTACATTTTTACTACAATCGTGGATAAAACAATTTAAATTTTTTTTATCCAGAGTTGGCAAATAATTATTTTAAATAATCGGGTTTTGACCTGCTTTACTTTTAAACAAAAAAATCGTTGCCAAGTAATTAGGAGCATTTAAACTAATAGTTTATTCCAAAATATGCGAAAACTCAGTTTTTAAATAATAATTTATGATCCTAATTACTTGGAAAGTAAAGAAAAAATACAAATACATACTTGGTACTCTATTTCCACTACTCATTATTTTATCAGCACTAATTTCTATCAATAAATTTGTATTCTTTACGAAAACAGTTGGTAGAGATAAAAGTTCCTTAAAAAATTAATTTGATAAAGTAGTTCAATTATTAAAACCAGAAAAATGTCCAAGGAATTATTTGTATTTTTTGCAAAAATATTAAGCTGCAAATATAAGAATGATATTCCTGAAATAGGTAGAATGAGAAAATGAATTTTTTGAAATATTTTTTGAAACATGTTACAAAAATCGAGGACATATACACAATATTTTAAGACTACTTTGCGGACAATATCCGAAACAAGAAGAAGGTTTATTTGCATTTAAAGAAAATTGTAAGTAACTGTCGTTAAAACTTTAATTTACATATTTCTTACAAATAAAAAAGATTAGTGCAAGCCATACACTCCAAATATACCATAGGATATCCCAGTCAGAAAAAGACAAACGGACCACCGCTGGTAATGCCATGTAGCAAGTGGCACTAGTGCTGGCAACAAGTGCTTTCAAAATCACAAAATGATAACATCATGAGACAAGAGGTTCGTCTGTTTAAAAAGTGACTTACAAGCACTGTAGGTGCAAAATTTTCTAAGTTGGCAAAATTTTGGTAAAACACAAAAATTGATTTTTCAAAATTGAATTTAAAAAAGTTTTTAATTTTTTTTTGGTCCCTCCGGAATTCAAATCCTATCCCCCAGATTGACAGCCTACTGCTCACTGAGCTAATGAGACGAAATTTTTTATATCTTAAAACGTAAGTGAATGATAACCGCTGGGTAACTGTTGGCTGCACAAATATGTCAGCACTGACATATGGTTTGCTGAAAGCAACTTGCCAACGTTAGGAAAACAAAAAAAGTTGGTCTTAAAAGAGCTTTTCCAGCAACCAAAAAAACCTAGGTTATATAAAAAAAAATATTAAAAAGTGTAAACAAAATCACAAAAAAATGTGTGCCTGAAAATGTGATCGATTTCGGAACCTTCAGACTACAAACTTTTTAAACAAAGCATCATAATTTTTATAAAATAAATGCTCTACCAGTGGTAAGACTTTAGAGCCGTTGGCAAATTCTGATTTAATAGCACTGGGAAAATACTTTTTGCCAAAGTTGGCTTGGTGGTCTCAGCCAAATGTTTGTTTTTTTGTAGAACACTGAAATTATTGTAAAACAAATACTGGCAAAACCCTTTTTGGAAACGGTGGTAAAGCGCCTTAAGCAAGTGTTTTGCAAGTAATTTATTTACAATTAATCGGTTCACCAGTGGTAAGCCAGTGCTTGTTTTATGGTACCACTGTAGTTAATAAAACTTTTTTTGGTAAAATATTTTTTTATATACATATTTTTGAAAAAGCTTACAGTTTTAGACTCGAGAAAATTTATATATTTTGGTGGTTAAAAAAATACTTATTATTTCTAAATGGAAAGACCTTAAAAAAATTTTTTCAACAAAGCAAAGGGTAAAGAGAATTCAAGCGCCAAATTTCTGCGAAGTTGTGTCTTAAAATGTGTACTATCTTTCGTCTCGAAAGTAAGGTAAACTCGGGCAACTCTATGGCTGAGTAAACATTTGTGATACTTCAGTTGGTGATTTTTTTTGTGATTTTCATTTAATTAAATTCGTAGAAAATTCGATTTTGTGATTTAATTGGAATTTTATGAAATATTACTAAATTTATTAAAGTGTATTAACATATATAGACGGCGTTTGATCTTATTCCTTAAATTTGTTGTTGCTGCCTTCTGTCACCTGTTGCTGACTTTGCAATTTTTTACTGTGCTGCCTTTTAATTTGATTTGGCTGCATCTTTTGTTTATAATAAAAATATATTATGACCGGCAAAAAAGTCATATGTGCAAAATGTCAAAAAGATATTGTTCAATGTGACAAGTGTATTGAGTGCTTTCATTTGCGCTGTGCTGAAATATCTGAAGTATTTTGCTCTTCTATGGCTAAACAAAATGGCTTTTTTTTCAAATGTGTTCACCAAATAGTTGCAATGATTTAAGCCAACAAATAATCCAATTGCATAGTAAGCTAGATGTAATTACAAATCAGCTGTCTTTGCATAAGGCTGAAACGGAAAAAAATATTGCATCGTCGAGCACTGACCTACGTAATGAATTTGTAGCTAGATTTGAAAGGATTGAATCAGAAATTGTTTCCTGCTACAGGCAAGTCAAAGGTCTGGACACTAGTGTTGACATCAAAATAAAAAACAAGAAGCCGATAATAATGTCATTTATCATGTTGTAATAAATGGTCTGCCTACTGTCATTCCCGACCTGGAAAAAAATATCAATAGTTGCAAATGATATTCAACATTTTTCCATTATGAATAAAAGCAAATCCATATTGGTAAAATTTAAACCTGAACGTATTCTTAGCGATATAATTGATGCTGATGTACATTCAAAGGTATATCTTAACTAGAATTTTGCACCTATGAATTATATTTAAGCAGATGCTTATGATGAAAAATATTACAAAATACAAAATTTATAATGCTGATAAACCAAAGGTGACAATTTATTATGAGGATGGGTCATCAACAACGAAGGATTTTTATGAGTGTGAGAAGTTATTTGAGGAAGCGATATAGCAAGAGTTGTAAACAAAGTTCCTAGTGCATTTATTTTTTTCTAGTATTATTTTTTTCTTTTTACAATTTAAAACATTTAAAATATTTTTGGATGAAATACTAGATGTAGTGGGAGTTAGTGCAACATGGCTTAAATCCTGCATATCGTCTAATGTTGTGTCTATCCCTGGTTACACTCTTTATAGTTGTGATAGGCTTGGGCGCAATGGACGAGGGCGTAGGACCGGTGGTGTTGGGATATATGTTTCGAATGGTTTAAAGGCAGGATAGTATTTAAATCTACGGATTTTGATATTTTTGAATCAATAATGGTGACATTGGTGTTATGGAGGATCTTTTGCGCGATTTATTGGTAAAATACCAGAACATTGTGATTGTGTGAGATTTTAATTTGAACCTATTTAATATAAATAATTCACAGCTTGTACTTTCGACATGTCAGCGTTTAGGTTTGACATATCGTCATAACAACCTGTCTACTCATTATGCTTCTGGGCCATATACATATTTGCTTGATTTTTTTATTTTAAGTCTGTCCGTTTCAATTCAAATATCTGGTCAAATGCAGTATCCGGCTATTTCCCATCATTCATTCATATATATCAGTGTTAGTGTCCCTTTGATATCGAATGAAAATTTTGTTGAATTCAGTTATTATAATAATGTAGATTTAAATATGCTGCAACATCATGTTCTTTGTTTCGGTTTTATTAGTTCTTATGATAATCCTAATGTAGATTCATAATTTCAAGCCTTATGGCTTTTATCTACACTCTTTGGTTCCTATAAAAAGATTTAGGGTTTCTTCGGCTAATGAAAGTTGGTTTAATACGCCACTGACAAATGATCATCTGTCACTTAGAGATTTGGCATTTAAAGAATATCTCAGAGTACCCTCAAGGGAAAATTGGCGATGTTATTGTAAAGCTCGTAATCGATCCAAGACAGTGATTAGAAATACTAATCGTATGGCTCATATGAATAAATTTAAAAATCTAGATACGAGCGGAATGTGGAAGTTGACCTTGTAGATGATTTGAATCCGGATGAATTAAATATGGAGTTTTCGAGTAACAGCTTAGTTGATTTATTCGACCCCCTTGATTCAAATTTAAATTTTTCTGTTAACGGTTTCTCATTGATTTTGAAGATCTGCGTATTGCTCTTTCCAATATCTAGTATAATGCTTCTGGTTCTGATTATTTACCTCTAAAATTTATCAAAATAATTTTTCCTTTTATTCATAGGCAACTTTTGTATATAATAAATAATATTTTTACTAATTCTAAATTTCCTTCTGATTGGAAAATTGCTAAGGTAATCCCTATTAGGAAGAAGGATTCTCGTCACGAGTTTAGACCAATTTCGTTGGTTCCTGTCTAAAATTGTTGAGCACGTTATTAAGGATCAGGATATGATGTTTTTAAACGAGAATAACTTGCTTAATTCTTTACAATCAGGTGTTCGTACAGGATATAGCACGACCTCGCTTTTCTTAATACATAATCTATGCAATTATTTCGGTTTCTCTTATTCTTGCAAATTTTTTTTTTTTTTTTGTCTGGAGGACGTCAGTTTGTTCAATAATTGAATGAATTCGAGTCATTCAATTATTATATCATAAAGTCATTCAATAAATTTCACCCTAGGATTATTAAAGAATCTCATATCGTGGTTGTGCGAGAACCTAACCCCGAGCTTTTGGGTCATTTTATACTCAATGCTGAGGACGCTGGTACAAAACAAATGCAGATGTATGTGCTTCTAACAATGCTTTTTAACGACAGAAAGGAAGTGAGGGAAAGGGCTTCAAAAAAATGTTATATTATCGTGAAAACCTTTACGATTCTACAAAATTAAGAGCTTACAAAAAGACCACTATTAATTTTAACTGAACTAATTATGTTGACATGATAAACGTAGATAACGATACAATTTTATCCGAGCCGTCATTCACTGCAAACATACCCTATGACCATTTGCTTGAATACATAGAATTCGACGATCCACCGCTTCCGGATCCACATATTCCTCCACACATTCAAGGAACCGAGCGATTTTTGCACTATAGACTAGGGTTTAACGTCACTATTGAAAAAAAATCGCAATGGTGTCATGGCAGTCACGGTTGAAAATCGAAACGCAACACCTAGGATGGACAGCAAACAAGACCTTAAAAATAACTAATTCCGATAAAAAGTATTGTATTACTACAATAAGATTTGACGGAAGATGAAAGTAATTAAAGTTTGATATTTTGAAAACATCGCAAAATTATTTATTTTAATTTTTATAAGCGGACAGCTAACAGAACTTAACATAAAACGCATTCTAATTTTTGGATCATTTTAAATATAGTTAAAAAGGGGAAGCTCGATATTGATTTTAAACCCATGGTTTCTTGGGCAAACCTTCTTAGAATCTGTCGTGGATTACGATTTTGACAACCGCTTGGTGAATTTTTTTCAATCTATAAAATTGAACAACTCTTATGCACATTTAAGTGTATTTTTTTTTACTTTCGATTTTTATCAATTATTGTTTCTATTATTGTAGAACTAGGACTGCAAGTTAGGTGGTGCTATTATAAGAACAATCGGATAGCATTAACCAGCGAACTAAGTTTTATATTTTTGAATAATTTTCTTTAAATGCTTTAATAAAAAATATGAACTCGATTTTTTTAAATTGGACTCGATTTTCGAGATATTGCGACTTGATTTTTTACTAAAAATGGAGTTTTTTCCCTCCATTTCACAATTTTTTAAAATTGATTCAAAATTTTTTTTTATTTTTACACTAACAAAACAGACAAAACTACTTTTCATTTCAGCATAACTATGTCAATATTGATTGAAGGATAACTTGGAAACTCACCTACAAATAACTCGGATAAACAAAAAATTTACATAGTAAAATTGTTATGCTTTTTAATTGTATACATATGATTATTAAAGGAATATTTACTATAACTTTGAATTTTTATTAATTAATGTTTTGATTGTTGTAGCACTAGGTCCAATAGTTTTGTGGTGCTGAATTTAAGAAAAAACGGATTGCATAATTTGTCATTTTGCCATTTTTGGTGAAATCGCAATATCTCGAAAACCGTTAGTACGATTTTAAAATATTCGTGTTCGGCATTAATACAAAATTATATGTCGCAAGACATATTTTTATTAAAGCGAATTTATGAAAAAATTTCAAAAATCGAAAACTTTGGTAACGGGTCGCCCCGATTTAAAGCTATTTGATTTTTCTCAAACTTTCACCAGATAACTTTTAGACCTAGTGCTTCAATTATCTGAACAATAAATTTAAGTTTTTAAAAAAAAGTTTTTCTTCATACAAAAAAAAAAAACCGCTCCAATGCACATATTTACATAGTTATAGGCAGTGTTGCAGAGTTTCTCCTAAATTTAGAGGGTTTTAAGTCGTTCGATAAATGGTTATGTCTGTTTTTGACAGAAATTTTAATTTTCTTCTAGCTGTTGGTAAAATTAAAGATTTTTGCTAGAAAACCGAAAGAACCCGCTTAAATTCCAACGAAATAAGTCTGATTTAACATAGTTATTAGAAGAATTTGAAATAAAAACTTCAAACGAAATAAGTTTGATTTAACATAGTTATTAGAAGAATTTGAAATAAAAACTTAATTTTTTTATGACTTTTTTTTTGATGTTATAATCTAGGGAATTTTTGAACAGGTTTGGAGAATTTGTAAAATTGTATTGGCAACACTGGTTATAGATGTGAATAATTTGTGATTAATACAGAGTTTAGACTGAAAAGTTAATCTAGTAAAATAGATAACCGTCTAATTTCAGTGAAAACATATGTGTTAACCCACTTTTTACTAGATTAACTTTTCAGTGTAAACTCCCTATAAACCAAAAGATGATATATACCAAGAGATGGTATGCTTAACAACAAAAGATATTTACAACATAATTGTAAGGAAAAAATTTTATACATTTCAATTTTACTTGGATTTAAATAGTTTTCCCAACCTTCGAATATATTGAAGGAAAATTGTCTAATTTGTAGTAGTATTCACTAAAATGGGATGACATAGGGTTATTATGAATGTTGAATGAGGTTGCTTACTTGATGACGCGTAAAACTTTGCCCTCTGCTGCATAATTTTGTTTTTATATATTTAATATGCGCACTCACACTCATACACTTGTACGCGTTTTTTGTTTGACTTTGACAGCTCTCCGTTATTTACTTATTGGCTGTTTCTTTTATCGCACCTTGTTGTTATAATTACTTATTTTAAATTGCAAATAAATCAATATGTTTAATAGATACTAAGAATCTAGGTGAACATGATCGAAAACCTTTGCCACGGATTTTTGAATAATCACAAATACATTATTTATTACTTATTTGTACGAACTGCGCACGCGTACGCACCTCTTGATCATTTAATATGCGTCAGTACGAAGTGAAGGTTTAACGAAGACTGAATTGAGATACGCTCCGAGTATTTGATACTCTTCTCACTCAACTGTGAATTGTATTACAAACGACAGACAAAACTGGTGCAGTTAATAATTTGTTTTCAATCTCACTTTAGAGAAGAGCAGCAATTGGTAGACAGTTGGGCTAGAAAGCCCGTGAAGTTTATATTACACCCTGCAACAATTTTTGTCACACATAGAAAAATAAATTTATAAGTAAAACAGTGCCGGAAAACCGGTTTTTCAAATTTCGAAAACTCGATCGGTTTTGAATATTTGAGAAACCTGTTTTTATTATTGCGTCGGTTAACCGGTTATTATTGTACCAAGATATTCTACTTGTAAAACAACCAAATCTCTAAAAAATTGTTATTTTCATACGACATTCGAATTTAACGCCATTGTTGACAGCACTCATAAAAAAAGTACGAATATTTGAAAATTCTGCTGCAATAACAGAAAATAGTACCAAAATTTGCGCCAGCAGAATTTTGAATGAAATTCAGAATTATGTTCTTCAAAATTTAGATAACATAAATTTTAGCTAAAAAAGTCACTGCAAAATTTTAACTAAATTATGTTCTTCAAAATTTAGATGACCTAAATTTTAGCTAAAAAAATCAGTGCAAAATTTTAACTAACTAAGGGCGAGTAACTTTTCTAAAAAATAACCTGAGTTTAACATTTACCACAGATATTTTTACATAAATTTGAAAAAAAAAGTTTATAAAGTCAGCAAAAAATTTTGCTGAATCAGCAAAATTTTAGTCAGGAGGATGCTTGCAAAAAAGTTGCTAATGTCAGCAAAATCTTTTGCTGAAAATCAGCGGGCTGATTTTTAGCAACAAAATTTGTAGATTCAGCAAAAGTTTTGCTAACACTTAGTAGATTAGAAATACAAAAGCCTTGCTAAAAATTTTTGCTGAATTTTAGTAGACTGAAAAAAACGCAAAAAATTTGTAGAAAAATTTTAATTTAGTTAATTTATTTGCTGAAAATCATAAAACATATTTTTGTGATTCTTTTAAAAATAATTTACTATAATAACGAAATATAAAAATTTTCATTTTTCCACATTGACGACATGAATTAATTTAATATCTGAAAATATATAGAAATAAATATATATAACATAACAAAAATTGTCTTTCAATTACTTACATTAATGGTTGTCTAAATGATGCTATCGCAACTGCCAAAGATAATTTTAGAAACGAAAAAATAAACAAAAACAAACGAAACTAAAAAATAACCCTTTTTGCAATAAGAAAAAGGAACCATACCTAAGATGTGTGTCTTTGTCTTTCACTTTATTCTGTCTACATTTCTGTGTATGTTTGTTTGCAATTTGACCACAACATTTAGTTTAAATAAATAAATATTTAATTTTGTCTTTTATTTAATTAATAGACAATTATTTTCACAAGCCGGTGACAACGCAAAATTTAAGTTATTTTAATCCTCAATTTTGTTTTATGTATGAAAAAGAGATACAAAAACTTCCATGGTTGATTTTTTTATATGTCTTATTAGAGTTGTACTTTTTAGTATCATTTTCCTCTTCTCTACTACATCTTGACATGCCGCGACATCTACTTCATTCTGCGTATATCTTTCAATCTGGTTGTCGTCCACACTATTAATGTGCTTATCAGCACAATTTTTTTTTAGCAAAATTAATTAGTAAAACATTAGTATAGTAATTAAATGTGCTAAAATCCCAAAACTTATTTAACAAATTGTGAAAAGCAATCTGATGTAGGCGTGTCCCTATCCGGATTTCATTCCTGCCTAAGGAAATCTTTAGTAAAGCATTAGTATAAAACAGTTAAGTGCTGAATAAGTATAACAAAAATTTTAGCTGAAAACACGATTTTAGCAAAAAATTTTGCTAAAAAATAGTATACCTGATTTACTAGACGTTTTACTAACTTTTCTACTAACTTATTTTTTTGGGTGTATGGTTATATAACTTTGGTTAAAAGGCCTTAGCTGATAACTACATTGAAGTTGTAGGTAAATTAGCTAAGAATTTATCTAAACCAACAGAATTTTTTGCTAAAACTTATGTAAAAATTTCGCTTAATATCTGTTTTTTGGACTCACCAGATCGGACCAGAGGCATGTCCACACACAAAAAAACACTGTAGGAAATTTTGCCAAAAACTCAAGGGTGATTTCACCTATTTTCATAGGCAACATAGAGTTTAGTATGTTTTACGGCAATATTACTATAAAAAATATGTAATTTCTATGTGAATTTTATGTTCGAAAAACTACCTGTTTAATTTGGTAAATTAACTAAAATACATTGGTGTTTTACTAATGTTAATGTAGCCAAAATGTACATTCCTTTAGGTTTTCATACTTTGGTGTTAATAATTTTATGTCGCAAAAAGTCCCCTTCATATCACATTTTTTTTATTTTATAAAATTAAAATTTAACATTTTTACATGATATATTTAAAATATTTTAATAATGCAAATTACAAATATTCTTTGCATACTACATTATTGACCGTTAATATTGTTCTATTCAAAAAATAGTGATTTTCTTCATAAAAAACGTGGAATCCGAGCAGATTTTTAAAATGTCTGAGTATGATTTTTTACCACAGCCTTATATGAGATTTTTATGTGTGTTTCGGAACATATGTGTTCCGTATGTATGTGTGTTTCACCCAAGATAGTTAAATTTGCGGTATTTTTTATATTTCGCACATTCATCAAACAAAATTGAGATTTTCAACATACAAGATTCGTTCACATTTAAATGCAATTATCTAAAAAAAACATTATTCCATCAATCTGAAGAAATTTTGTTTCCTAAATTATACCCCTTTTGTAATTATTTATTAAAAAATTTGCACAAAAATAATATTTTGTTATCAATGCGAAAATTTTTACGAAAAAGATTTTACATCATGTTTTTAAATAAAACAAAACAAGTGTAAAAATAAAAAGAAGAATAAAAACAATGAGGTTTGCATGAGGTTGGCACTTCTTTCAACACGTGTTCTGAAGATGGGAACCTTTAATATTCCTGAAATAGATCTCTCAACACATTCCTGAAAGTGGTCAATTAATAAATTTGAAAACAAAAACTCTACAGATTATTTGTTAGAAAAATACCCTAATAAAGAAATATAGAGTATGGCCTCGAACTTGAATAATTTTACTTTTCATTGCACAATTAAAGGTCGAAGAAACATAATTTTTATTTTTAATAAAAATAAAAATAATAACAAACTTAAAAAGAATTAATTTTTTATATTTAAGTCTGACATTCAGAATTTCAAATCAAATTTTCCATTAGTTGTAATTACATTGCAAATAGGTGAATTCACAAGGTCAACATTACCTACAGGCATTGGTAAAAAAACTATTTTTGTTGGTTTCACTCAAAAATATGCTACCTATGCCAGACAAGGCAATATTACCTCTAGTATTTTTTTGTGTGTATGAGAGCGGCATTTTTTTCAACTTTCGCTCTTTATCAATTATTGTTGCTAATATTGTAGAACGAGGTCTAAAATTTAGATAGTGCGAATTAGAGAAAAATGGGATAGCATTAACACGCACGTATGTTTAAAAGTGTTTGAAATCGGACTAACCCTTTTCGAGATATTGGGACTTGATTTTAACTAAAAATTAAGGTTTTTAATCCATTCTAAATTTTTTTTAAAAATTATCCTAAATATTTTTATTTTTGCACTAACAAAACAGTAAAAAAATAAATTGTTCATATTTATTTCATTGACAAAACTCCACTTAGCCACACTCAACGCGGTGTCGATATTGGCTCAATTCGCTAAGAGGTGATCATAGCCTGTTGTATAACTGTGGGTTTGAAAATCACTACGACACAAAGCAAAACGTTTTTCATATAGAGCAATTTAACAATATAAAATACTGACACATAAATTTACCACTGACGAGTCCTTGGAGGGGACGAAGCTGTGGCAGTCTGGCATATCCATTGTGTCGGTTAAATTTTTCAATAAAAATGTTTTCTTCTTCTTCCTGTAAAACTCTAACTAAAAAGAAAAATTACTTTTCATTTGAGCATAATTATGTCAGTATTGGTTGAAGGATAACTTGTAAATTTACCTACAAATATTTCGGAAAGCCATAAAATTTACATAATAAAATTGTTATGCTTTTCAATTTTATACACATGATTATTGAAGGATTATTTACTTTAACATTTGATTTTCATTAATTAATGATTTGATTGTTTTATCACTAGGTCCAATAGTTTTGTGGTGCGAAATTTAATAAAAATCAGATTACTTAACCCTTGACGACCAGCGCAAAAAGCCTCTGATATAAGGACAAAAAAATTAAAATTAATTTAAAAAAAATATATATTTTATGATACATCATCTCTAAATTCAGACATAATTATGATCAAATAAAATCATGTTTCTTTTAAAAATTTGTAGAATAGGGGGAAAAGATGCCACTTTTAGTGAAAATAAAATCCGTTACTCTCATTTCAAAAATCCGTTACTCTCATTTCAAAAATATTCGTGTTCAACATACAATGATGTGTCGCAAGACATATTTTTATTAAAACAATTTAAGAATAATTTTCACAAAATCTAAAACTTTGGTATCGAGGCGCCACTGGTTAAAGCTATTAAATTTTTCGAAAATTTGCACCAAATAACTTTTAGATTAATACTACCATAAGTAGCCTAATACTACAATAAGAAATATTTTTCTTTATACAAAAAAAATGGATCGCTAATGTCCATATTTCTTACTGGGTTGTGGGCGCTGTGGTGTAATGGTTAGCGCGTTGAACTTTTACACAGATGGTCCCGGGTTCGATTCCCGGTGACGGCAACATCATTTAGAAAAATATTATGTATGAGTTTTCTATCCCTCATATGTATCGCAGCTCCCACCATCGGTGTTCCCATAGCACTTAACCCCACCGAAGTAAAATAATGAATCAGGGCTATGAACAAAAAAGCTTCAATAAGTTCGCCAACTCTCCATCATGTGGCAAGCAACAACTGTTCTAAGAATTATCATCTCGCGCAATTACAGTGTTGCCATGTTTGAAGCCCTTCATCTTTCCCCACCTTTCATCACTCCACTATCCACTTTCCGAGAAAGCACCACATTAATAAATAGGAAGAATTTCCTGAGTGTTGCTTCTCTTTAAAAAAAAATGACCATGCTCAGTCTTATTAAACCATATGTGACGTTATACTGAAAATATTTTCCTTATAATTCTATATAGCTTTATATATAATCCCATACATATATTGGTAAAGTTCAATATCAAATTAAGTTATCCGCAAGTTAAGACTTTCCTACATATGGCTATTAATTGAGGCAATTTATCAGAGGCATTTTATCAGATAAAACCAATCTATAACCATATAAGAGTGGCGTGACTGAGATACTGAGTGACTGAGTGACTGAGGGCTGAGTGACTCAACATCGCCCAGCCAAGACCTCTGGACCTAGGAACTTGAAACTTGGTACATATGTTCCTCCTCCGACTTAGACCTCCACTAAGAAGCGATTTTTTGATATTCCAACGGACAAGACCAAAAAGTGGAAAAACTCCTCCTTTTTCGGAAAATATTGTCCATTTTTCCTAGCCAAGACCTCTGGACCTAGGAACTTGAAATTTGGTACATATGTTCATCCTCCGACTTAGACCTCCATTAAGAAGCGATTTTTGGATATTCCTACGGAGAAGGCCAAAAAGTGGAAAACTCTTCCTTTTTCGGAAAATAGTGTCCATTTTTCCACAAAAAGTATCTTTTTCCAAAAAAAAAAAGTACCGAAAACGAAGTCCCAAAAAAAGTACCTTCTTCAAAAAAAAGTACCGAAAAGCATTGGAAAAAAGTACATTTTTCAAGAGAAAAAGTACCGAAAACGTTCATTTTCAAAAAAAAAGTACGAACAAATTTTTATTTTTACCAAAACTATTGACAAAAAAGTACCAAAAAAATTAAATTTTCTAAAAAAGTACCAATTTCAAAAATGTTCCTTTCCAAAAAAAAAGTACCGAAATTTTAAAAAAAAAAAATTACCGAAAAAGTCCCTTGCGCAAAAATGCACCAAAAAATGTACCCTTTTCAGAAAAAAGGACATTTTCCAAGAGAAAAAGTACCGAAAATATTAATTTAAAAAAAAGTACCAAAAAATTTTTCTTTTTACCAAAAAAAAGTACCAAAACTATTTTCAAAAAAGTACCATAAAAATTAAATATTTTAAAAAAGTACTAATTTCTAAAATGTGCCTTTCCAAAAAAAAAGTACCGAAATTTTCAAAAAAAAATAATTACCGAAAAAAGTCCCTTATCCAAAATAAAAGTACCAAAAAATTTAATTTTCTAAAAATGTATCAATTTCAAAAATGTCCCTTTCCAAAAAAAAGTACCGAAATTTTCAAAAAAAAATAATTACCGAAAAAAGCCTATTGCAAAAAGTACCAAACAATGTACCCTTTTCAGAAAAAAGTACAAAAAACTATTAGAAAAAAGTACCAAAAAAATTTTCTTTTTCTAAAAAAGTACCAATTTCAAAACAGTAATTTTTCCCTAAATAAGTTCCTTTTTCCAAAAAATAGTACCTTCTTTAAAAAAAGTACATTTTAAAAGCGAAAAAGTACCGAAAACGTTAATCTTCAAAAAAAGTACCAAAACAATTGGCAAAAAAAATGTACCAAAAAAATTTAATTTTATAAAAAAGTACCAATTTCAAAAATGTCCCTTTCCAAAAAAAAGTACCGAAATTTAAAAAAAAAATAATTACCGAAAATAGATCCTTTTCCAAAAAAAGTACCAAAAATTTTACCTTTTCCAAAATACTTAGACTTTTTACCAAAAAAAGTACCAAAACTATTGGTAAAAAAGTACGAAAAAAATTAAATTTATTTATAAAAAAGTACCATTTTCAAAAATGTCCCTTTCCAAAAAAAAGTATCGAAATTTTCAAATAAAATAGTTGCCGAAAAAAATAGTCCCCTAATTAAGTACCTTTTTCAAAAAAATAAGTATCTTTTCCAAAAAAAAGTACCTTCTCCAAAAAAAGTAACGAAAAATTTAATTTTCAAAAACAACTGCCCAAAAATTTACCTTTTTACCAAAAAAAAAAGTACAAACAAAATTTTATTTTTCTACAAAAGTACCAATTTCCAAAATAAAGTACCAAAAAAGTTTCTTTTTCCAAAAAAGAGGTACTAAAAATGTTCCTTTTTCAAAAAAATTACAAAAAAATTTAATATTTCTAAAAAAGTATTGGAAAAAAAAATAATTTTTCTAAAAAAGTACTAATGTAAAAAAAAGTACTAATGTCCAAAAAAGTACATTTTCCAAAAAAAGTACACAAAAATAATTTTTCTAAAAAAAGTACCAGTTTCAAATATGTACTCTTTCCAAAAAAAAATTATCCTTTCTAAAAAAAAATTCCAGTACCAAAAATATTAAATGTTTCTAAAAATGTAGCAATTTTAAAAAGTACTTTCTGTATCTTCCAAAAAAGAGTACCAAAAAAGTACTATTTCCAAAAAAAATACCAAAAAAGTACGTTTTCCAAAAAAAAAAACTACCAACAAAATTTAGTTTTCAAAATGAGTACCAATTTCAAAAATGAGCTTTTTCCCAAAAAAAGATACAATTTCCAAACCAAAAAAGAAAATAAATAAATTTTTTTAAAAAAAATGACAATTTCAAAAAGTACTTTTTCCATAAAAAATACTAAAAACAGTAATTTTTCCGCAAAAAATACCTTTTCCTAAAAAAATTTCCATTTGCCACCTAAAGTATCTACCACAAAAAAAAGTGTCCTCCAAAAAAGAACCAAAAAAATTAAATTTTTCTAAAAAAGTACCAATTTCAAAACAGTACTTTTTCCAAAAAAAAGTACATTTTCCAAAGAAAAAAAAACCATTCTTCAAAAAAAAATTTAGCGAAAATCTTTTAGCTTTTCAAAAAAAAAGTACAAAAAAAAATTTACTTTTTCTAAACAAGTACCATCTTCAAAAAAATACCGAAAAAATCCATTTTTTCAAAATTAAATTACAGTTTGAAAAAATTACCTTTTCCAAAAAAAATTATCATTTTTGAAGAGCTTTTTCCCATTTTTTTTTTTGTATTTAAAACTTAAAAAATAATTAAAAAACAACACTCAATGAAAAAAATTCCCGGTTCAACGAATGTTAAACTTTCACACTGAAATAACGCTTTAACGAACAAGTCGAACGAAAATAAAAAATATATTAAAAAATATTTATACTAATTCCATAGTTTTGTTTTTTATTCGTTTTGTTGTTTAACGAATATCTCGATTTAACGAACAACCTTAACGTCCTGTAATTCGTTTAACAAGAATTCTACAAAATTTTCTACAAATATAATTTTGTTATAATTACGTTCTAATTTTCTACACTTTTTCCCGTTAAAACTTTATTTTAGTGGTTTTTTACACTTCTCGTGTTAAAATCTTATTGTGTCTAAGAGGTAAAAATATTTCGTGTATATTTTTTTCCATATTAATGTATATAAATAATCTATCTATATAAAGTGACTGACTCAACATCGCCCAGCATAGACCCGTGGACCTGGGAACTTGAAATTTACAAGGGATTTTCCAATATTCCAACGGAGAGTGCGAAAAAGTGGAAAAAGTCTTCCGTTTTTGCAAAATAAGTAACGGCATTTTTAAAAAAGTAACCGTTACTTTTTTAACAAATAAAAGTAAGGGTTTTTTAAAGTAACGGTTAAATCAAAAACTAACTGTTTTTGTTTTTTAAGTAATGACATTTTCAAAAAAATAACGGGTTTAAAAAAGTAACTGTTGTTTAAAAAAATAGCGGTTTTTAAAAAAATATAATGCGTTTTTTTTTAAGTAACTGTACTTTTTAAAAAAAGAACGGGTTTTTAAAACAAAAAGAAACGTTTTTTTAAAAAAAGGAACGTTTTTTTTAAAGTAGTTTTTTTTCAAAAAGTAACTGTATTTTATAAGTAATGGTACTTTTCAAAAGAATAACGGGTTTAAAACATATTTTTTTCACAATATGGAACTTTTTTTTTTTTTTAAAGTAACAATAGTTTTCATCTGTCTATCTATTGATATTAAAGAGTATTGTGAGATACTGAGTGACTCAACATCGCCCATCCTAGCACCTGCTCCTAGAAACTTTAAATTTGGCATATAGGTTCCTCCTGGGAATGTGACCTCCACAAAGACGGGATTTTTTTATATTACATCGGAGATGACCAAAAAGTGGGAAACTCGGCCGAATAACCGAAAAATTGGTAACAATAGTTTTCATCTGTCTATCTATTGATATTAAAGAGTATTGTGAGATACTGAGTGACTCAACATCGCCCATCCTAGCACCTGCTCCTAGAAACTTTAAATTTGGCATATAGGTTCCTCCTGGGAATGTGACCTCCACAAAGACGGGATTTTTTTATATTACATCGGAGATGACCAAAAAGTGGGAAACTCGGCCGAATAACCGAAAAATTGGTATACAGTTTCCTCCTGGGAAGGAGAATTCGAATAAGACGGAATTTTTTGATATTCCAACGGAGATGGCCAAAAAGTATTTAGAAAATAAATATCTTATTCCAAAACAATATCGTTTTCCAAAAAAAATACTTTTTCAAAAAAAAGTACTTTTTCCACAAAAAAATACTTTTTTAAAAACAAGTGTTTTTAAAAGGACTTTTCCCCGAAAAAAATGCTTTCACCAGAAAAAAGACTTTTTCGAAAAAAAAATGCTTTTACCAAAAAAGTACTTCTGACAAAAACAAAAAAAAAAAAAACACTTTTTCAAAAAAAAGTTAAGTGTACCTTTTTCAAAAAAAAAGTATTATTTAAAAAAAGGACTTTTTCCAAAAAGCAAATTTTCCACAAAAAAAACAGATTTTTCCAACAAAAAAATATTATTTTTTTCAAAAAAAAGACATACTATTCTAAAAAGTAATTTTATTTTTTTGATAACAAATTTTCAAAAAAACTGTAAGTTTGTTAAAATTTGAAGAATACATATAACAATTTTCATGTTATATTAGTTTTCATGATCATGGCACGATGGGTTATTTCCAAAAAGTTCTTCAAACAAAAAAGTACTTACTAATTAAACATGGCCCAAATGAAGACCTCCACTAAAAGGGGATCTTTAATATATTACTGGAAGACGTAGAAACGAGTAAAGAGTCCAATTTTACGACCATTGGCTAAAAAGTAGTAATATAGGTTTTCTGTGATGTGGGCTAATACACTGAAAATTCACTTATTGAATTTTCCACTGAAAACGTGGTATTACCTGGATTTAAAATGTTTAAGAAGTGCTCATCTTAATCAAAACGTTAAACTAAATCTGAAACTTAAAACTTAAGTTGTTTCCAAAATAGGCAGATCAGTAAAAAAATTGGTTTTTGAAAAATTTTATAAGAACGGGGAAACTCGATTACTGGATCGTCGAAACATTAAATTTTATATGTAGTTATAGAAACATGCGCACTGAGAAGCGCTAATTAGGAATTCGGAGATGAAGAGGATAGAATGTAAAAAAGTCCTAAAATAATTAAATGTTTGCCTTTAAGACATCGAAAAAGTTTTTGCATAAATTGATACCATTTTTTCACAAAAATATTATATTTAAATTTCAATATTTCAAGTAGTTCCAAAATAATAGTCTTTTGAACTAAAAACTTCATTCACATTGTATGTATTTTTTAATTTTCATTATCATTGTTCTCAAACCTTATTTTTCGTAAAGCAATTTTAATCTAAAATGAAAAAAAAAAATAAAAACAACAGAAAAAATTATAAAATGTATTCCTATTTTTTTTTTTGCTCAGAACAAGTATTTTTGTTAATTTTTACAATTTTTAATTAAAGTACAAAATAAGTACATCTACAATCTTATTTCTAATTCTAATTTACACACAATTTTTATTCAAGCTAAAAGCAATGCTACATTGATGTGAAATATAATAATAAAATTTGGTCTTTTATTTGCGACATTACATTTTAGTTTTGGGCTCTTTGTAGGCGGTTAAGGGTCGCGGAAGCTTTCCCAGACCTGGTTCATATTTATTTAGAACATTTGTGGATACTCCGAAGAAACGAAAATGTTGTCCGTTTTATGAAATAGAATATTTTTGGAAAAAATTACGAGGTAATGGTCCCCACCAAGGTCCAATTTCGGATAGGGATGTCATTAGCACTGGCGTATGGTAAAGCTAGGAGTAATACAAATTTTCGTCCATTTTGCTTTAACTTTTCAAGCTATGGTTCATATTTTAAAATCAGAAAAGGAGAAAATAGCGCCGTCTTCAAAACTTCAGATAAGCTGATGGAGCCATCTACCAGGTAATATCATATTTTAACAATAAATTTTAACAAATAAATTTTAGAAATTAGTTTTCAAAAATAACACACAAAAATGGTTAAACCACTGGGAATTTTTACTATTTTGTTAAGTAAGGGTAAATTAAATCTATGCTTAAGTCAGTTTTTAAATAAAAAATTGGTTCAAAAATAGTCAACTCGATTTAAAACCCATTTAATAGATTTTTTATGTTTATTGTTTTGAAAATACATGGAATTTCGTTCTGAAATTTTAGTATAACAGTTTTTGTGGAAAAGTTTCTACTATCGATTTATGCAAAAAAAAAACGAAATCTAGAAGGCTCATAATGAGGATGTCCTCTTAAAATTGAGAAGTGAAAAATTTAAAAAATAAATTTAGGATCGGGAGATAAAAATCGTCTTGGAATAAATTTTGTTTACAGGTTCCAAAATTTCAAGCTTTTGTGTTCATTTGTTTAAAAGAGTAAATAATTTTGCTGCAGTTGAAACCTACAAGTTTTAAGTGAATATGTAAATATCTTTCAGAGTTGTAAAGAGTACCATTTACCACCTTTTGCTACAAATAACTTCTGAATATTCAAAATCTTCTATATCTTAAAAATCCTAGACGCCGTTAACTGTAGTTTTTAATATCGGAATATATTAAGATTTCATCTTTTAATAATTAAACATTAAAATTGTTTGCTTTATTCCAAGTTCCTAGCTCCAGTGGTTTGAACTCTGTGATTAATGGCCATTTATCCCTTTTGAGCTCTATATTACCATGGTTTTATGATAAATTCCAAAAAGTTTTTCTTCAGTGAATTACCTGAAGTGTTTTGGACAAAAGGAGACTTTTCCCCGTAAACATTTCCAAAAATCCCATTTTAGGGGATGCATATGCTAGGGGATGAACCTACATGCCAAATTTCAAGTTCCTAGCTGCATCGGCTTGGTCATGGTGATTAAGGGGACATTTTTTTCTTTGTACCACATTTTCATTGAGTTTTTATTGGGAATTCCAAGAGGTTTAAGCAGAAAGATAAGATGGCACATATTAACATTTGAACCCCATTTTAACTATGTTTTTATTTCAAAAAGTAGTTAATTAGTCTGTCCATCAAGGAACACGTATTTTATATTAGCGGGTTGTTGGCTTAGATAAGAGTTTTTTTTTTGGGTTAAAGTTCAAAATGTAATTTTTATTGGACAATACAATAAAGTAATGCCTATTTTATTTTACAGATTTGCAAAAATTTTTTACTCAGCGAAGCCTGCTTCGGACATACCACAGAGTAAAAAACCCCTAAGTCCGGCCGCAGGCCGGCTACGCAGAAAAACTTTAATATTCACACAATGTTCTTTTGAAAAATTTGTCTATGAAGAATATGTCTATTTTTGCTGGGGATTATTCGCATAATCATGTTAGGCATAGTTCCCATGTTGGTTTGGGGGTTATGATAGATACATTTTAATCCATAATCCCCAAATCGGAAATTTTGATAATGTCATTGCATTCCTGCCTAAAAATGTAGATCCTCAAAAGATCTTATAAAAATCGACCAGGACCAAATATTTTTTTTTTACCAATTTTGTGCTTTTGTGTTCATTTGTCAAAAAGAGTATATAATTTTGCAGCACTTGGAATCTAAAAATTTCAAGAGAATAGGAAAATGTATTTAAATTTTAAACGTTATGAATTAGTACCAACTTTTACCCCTTTTTATACAGTTAACTTCTAAATATCCAAAATATTTTATAATTAAATTTTTATTATTACTCGACTACCCTTACCAATACTTTTTAATGTCGGAATACATTAAAAAGAAAATGATTTCCTGTTTTAATTATTTTGTTTAACCATTTCGAGAAGATGTATTAAATTTTAAGCATAAAGCAATTGTACATGTCATTAAGAGGCCACTTTTTCACTTTAAATCTCTATTTATGACAAGTTTTGATCAGAAAAGCAAAAAATATATCTTAATGTAAGACATAGCTCCCATTTTGATTTGAGGGTTAAGACATAAATATTTTCATTCGTAGTTCCCAAATTTGGGGATAATGCCATTCCATACCTACCTAAATGTTTGGATAACAACACTAATAAATTGTGTTTTATTTTCCTTAAAAGATTAAATTCTTATCCAAAATCAATTACAATTTAAATTTGAAGGCAAAACAAGGTCATCTCCACGCTAACAATGCAGCGGGCATACTCCCTATTAGTACTTAAAATACATCTTAATCCGCTACGGGTTGGACCATAGTGTGTACGTATCACTACGTCATGGGGATGAGCACTCTCGGTCGGTTAGGGTGGGTAGCCGTTCGTAAAAAAATGTTTAGAAATTTTTTAATTAGTAATAAAAATACATCTTAAGCCATATGGTAAGAACCATAGCGTTCGGACCATATGGGGGATTTTGCAAATGGGATACTATCTAATTATAAGAAGGCAAGTCGATCTACACATCTTTATTGGGCATCGATGGAATGTGGATATATCACAATTTCATTAATCATCAAAGGTTACTAACCATAAATATAAATGTTTTTATACAAACAAAAACGAATAAAAATTATTAATTATAGGTAAATAAAATCCAAACACAAACTACGTTGTTATGAAACTTCAAACTCATTCAGCTAGAGTTTACAGGTAAGGATCTGGATCTGTGATCAACATCACGTGAATTCTGTATAATATTCCACATGTTAGTCATTATATAAAAAACTCCTTAAATATTTACAAAACTTACAATGAATAAAAATTTTTAGGCAGAACTACACGCAGAAAAAACAGCATCGTTTTATAATAGTTTAAGAGCATCATGTTATGACTACAATTCGTAGCAATCAGATCGTAATGTAATTATCCAGAGTTATGTATATGATAATTAGAATCAAAATATGTTAATTTTGTGTCCATGATCATCTTCAATCATACCTTTTCTCTGCGTGCAGGTGCACTCCGGGCAAGCCCGGCTTTAGCCGGCTTGTTAATTATATATTTATGAAACATAAAATTTGGTCTTGATAGTTGTTAAACATTTCATTATGTTGTATGAAAACTAGGGTTGTCAATTATTCGGGTTTTTATTTTGATCGATTAAACGATCAAGAAAGTTTTGATCGAACGATCAAACGATTAAATTTTACAAATTGTTCGATTAATCAAACGAATAACGAATAAAAATAATTTTGAAATTTTCGGAATTGTTACAAAAATTTTAATACTTAAAATACCAAATATATCTACTCTATAAAAACTACAAAAGTCTTCTCAACTTGGCATATTTATCCTAAAATCATAGAAAAAATCGCTAATTGTGGCAAAATAGTATCACGAATAGTGTATTCGGCACTTTACCGAATATTCGGTTTAAACCGAATACCGGATTATTTCTTTGCCAAATAGTTCCTTCGTACATTTTCATATAAATTTTATATAAAAGTACACTGAACTTTAGATATATGTAGACAAAATTAAATGGAATAACATAACTTGTTTAGGTAGAAAAGTCGTCTTAACTGAATACACACTGCAGTGTTTGACATTTTTTAGAAAAATGTTTTGTGAAAAACTTTAATTTCTCGATTTTTTAAGATAAAAATACCGGGCTTTAAGCAATAGTGCAAAAGTTCGGTATTCGGCCGAATAGCGAAAACATGCCGAATATACCGAAAATTCATGACATCTCTAGTTTTTATGCATAAAAATGCACTTAAAAGAAAAATCTAAAAAAATCACTTTTAAAGCGTAAAAGTTTTAATAAAAAACTAATTTTAAGCTCAAAAATTGAAAATAAAAATAGATATACGAGTATGAGTAAAATTGGTAAAAAAAATGATTTTTCTTTTATGGTGGAAAACATTTAATTTTTCAGTAATTGCTTTTCTTCACAAAATAAACGAAAATTTTCTTAAAATTAGTAAAAACCTTCATACATTCTATGAAACTATACTTTATGAAACTTCTTCATTGAGTGTATGAAACTTATAATTAATAAAATTATATTTTTAATACAACTTTGTATAAACTTAACGAAATGTTTGCATTGACGAATTCCAGTACAATTTCATTGATTTTATGCAAAATGTATTAATATTATGCAAATAATTCTCTCAGAGTAGGATCTAATTTTAATTAATGTAAATTACAACAAAATAATTCACAGTTGTAGTATGTCAGCACTCAAACTGTAAAGTATCGTAGTTAAATTGTATGGTTTAAAAGCATGCTATTTTAAAACGATAGCATATCAGCACTTTAAGTATTAGTTCCTCGGAGCATGTTCTCTGCGAATGTACCAGGCTTTGTGATAGGAGACTTAGGTTTCTAGGTGATCGCTTCATTTCGCCTTTCGACATCGCGAACAATAGGATAATTGGCTTTATAGGTAGCTTGAATCTGTAGGTAACTTTAGGCAGCACAAAAGATCTACATTGGTCGCGGTGCATAGTGCCTTCTGATCTAATCTAAATTAGTTCCTTCAAATCATATTTTAAATTTTTTTAAATTTCAATTCTGTGCCAAGTGGTTTATTTAATCGATTTTTTATGTCCTATTCGAAGTTATGTAAAAAAATTTCTAAAATTGTTAAATTATAAAGGTAATGGTTTAAAAAGTATTTTTTAAACTAATCGTTAATCGTCAAAATTTCTTCAAATTATTCGTTATTCGAACCTCATGCTTTTTAAATTGTTTGCCGTCGCTGGGGATCGAGCCCGCAACCTCCATTACTTCTGAGTTGGTTCTATTGTCAAATTTGTAAAACAAAAATAGTTCGTATTTGAAAAATAAATTACAATTTTCAAATAAATCAATTTCTAAGACAAAAATTTTCCTGTTACACCCATAGTCACAACCAGAGTTCGAAATTAAACACAAGCAAACGGTTTTCTATTGTTCTGTTTTGCTTTTTGCTGAAGCTTAACACAATCATTTTGTTGTGCACAGTAAACATAAACGCAACATTTCTTTATTTTCATTTTGATTTGTAAACAGAACACAAACACTTTCACAAACTAGTTTTCGATGAGAGACCAAACTAAACGATGTTGTTCTGTTTGTCCAATATTTCAAACAGTTTGATTTTGTTGTGTTTATGGAATGGAACAAACCTATTCGTAAACCGTTCTTAGTGTTTATGTCATATTACAAGTGAAAAAAATTTTTCATTGAATTTTATAAATAATTGCATTAGTTTAATAAAAAGTTTCAACGGAGGAGTTCCAGTGAAATTTCATAAAACTAATGCAAAAAAACATTGATAACATGCAGAAAAATCATTTCTTTATTTTGCCAACCACAACGTAAAAAACGCACTTTACTGTTTAAGTTGAATGAACACAAAAAATAACCACTACGAAATAATAATGTTTGACAAAAGAAACATTTTCGTTTTGTTTCGTTTGTTATATTACAAACAACAATTTGAGCACTTGTGTTGTATTTATAAATACGAACGAAACAATAGAGATCGTTGTATTGATTTTTTTGATAGGAACGTTATGTTAGTGGTACATAAATTTTCAAACTCTGGTCACGACATATTAGTGCAACGCCATTCTACATCAAAATTTAATGCCCTGCGACAATAGATATTTCGTAATATTTTGCTATCGCTAAATACACTGAATCGTAAATATTTCTGAAATTCAATAAAATATTTTATAATAAAGGTTAATCAATTAAAGGCACAAATTGTGCATAAAGCACATGATAAATCATCATCCTTCCTCAAAACGTTATACAACTTAATCATTTTAACAAAAAGGTGGAAAATATACCAACCCAATCACAATGGATCTTATGAAACGGAATAAATGTTTTTTTAAATGTTATGTTATTACTTAAAATAAATCTAATGAACATTTAAAATACGTAAAAACAAAAAATAAAAAATACATACTATTAAAAAAAGAGAAGTAGTTCTAATTTTGGTTATATTCAATGACGGTTTTGTTAAAAATAAATTACGGACCGAAAACGGTACGTAAACGGTGCATTTCCCTTCATTTGGATACTCAGTTCATGAAAATCAGTTTTTCGGGCAGTATACGAATCCTGAAAACGATACCGGTTATGACGGTCCGAAAACGGTACGTTAACGGACCAGTTTGTTTGTTGGGCAATCATTCGAATAAACCAACAGAAGTTCTGTCAAAACAATAGAATTTTGATTGCCTCAAAAGAAATTTGGTGACAACTGCCACTACATTCCGTGGCAACAGCCGAACCATTCGATGGACAATAAATACGGTTGCTACAACCGAGTGTGTTTTCTGGTTGTTAGAGCGTATTTTTGCATATTTAGATTAAAGACGTGCATCAGTAGAACTGTTTGTATTAGCAAAACAAATAAAACAGATACATACATGTTAAATATGTTCTAAATAAGAGAATGAGTGTAACTGATATGGTATGGTTTTACACATGCACACTAACCCAACTCATAAAACCAATAACAGATATTTGTGGTTTTGCATGAAATATTTGTTTGCATTTGTTTTTTGTTCTCAGATAACTGTAGTACTACAAGTATTTTTAAATAACTGAGGTACAACATATATTATACAAACAACTTTAGGGAATTTTGTATTTAAAAATGATCAATAGTGAAATAAAATAAAAAATTGTGGCTAATGTACACAAAAGACACTACAATGGAAAAAAATAAAAAAAAAACGCTAAAATTAAAAAAAAATTCCCAAATTGCAAAAAATCACCAAAATTAAAAAAATCTAATAATTTAAAAAAATCGCCAGAAATTAAAAACAAATAAAAAAAATCGACCAAACTGAAAAAAATTGCTAAAACTTAAAACAAACGTTAAAAATTGCTAAAATTAAAAAAAAAAATCGTCAAAAATTAAAAAAAAAATCTGCCAAACTGAAAAATCGCTAAGACTGAAAAAATCGTTTAAAATGAAAAAGATACTAAAATTGGAAAAAATCGCCAAAAATTAAAAAAAAACGCTAAAATCGCCCAAACTGAAAGAAATCGCTAAAATAAAATAAAAATTGCCAAAAATTAAAAAACTCGATATAATTGCAAAAAAAAAATCGCTGAAATTGAAAAAAAACGCCTAAATTAAAAAAAAAAATCGCCAAAACTGAAAAAATTGCTAAAATTTAAAAAAAAATTGTCATAAATTAAGCCAATCGCTAATATTGAAAAAAATCGACAAAATTGAAAAAAAAACGCTAAAATTTAAAAAAATCTTTAAAAATTAAAAAATCACTAAATTTGAAAAAAATCGCCCAAACTGAAAACAAAACACTTTGAGATAAAACTGCCAAAATTAAAGGAAAATCGATAAGCTTAATAAACCGTTAATATTGAAAAAATAGACATAAATTTCTAAAACTGAAAAATCAACAAAATTGGCAAAAAACGCCAAAAATATAAAAATCGCTAAAATCGCTAAAATTTAAAAAAAAATCCGAAAACGGGCGATTTTTTATTTTATTATTTTTTATTTGTGAGATTTTATTTGTTCGGTTTTAGATCATGACAAATTTTTCTCTAAATTAACAGAAAAATTATAATTTTTATATGATAATTTACTTTGACTATTAGAAAAAAACACAGAAAAAGTTATTAGACACTAGCATGAATGGAATGCATTTTCTGACCCACTACGGTCTTCATCAACATTCTTCGTGCCATTTTAGTGTTAATCGTAAATATCATCTATTTAACTCACACGTTGAAGAAATTGGGTAACTTTAAATCCCACATTACTCTGTGTGTTGAGTTAGAATGAAATTTACCACGAACGATTTCTATTTATAGTGTGTTTGTTTTTTCTCTAGTCATTATCATAGTTGCCAGTTTAACTTTCAGTTAAAACTTTAAATGGCAGTTCTTTTCTCTAATGTCATCATATACTATCCTTCTACATTAGCAAAGCATATCAACAAACATTAAAGATTTTTTTCATTAATACATATGACGAGCATTTATTTTTTATTTTTTTTTTTAACATATTGTTACTATTGCTATTATTTTTAAAACAAAATTGTCGGTACAATTTAAATATGTACATTAGGGTGGGTAGATTTAGCAATCGATATTGTGCCATCGATTTTTCGACATTCACTACGACATATCAAAAAAATAATATTCCTGGCACCCAAATTTCCATTTTTTGACTTTTTTCGAAGTGAATTTTATAAAAAAAAAAGTAAGAACGTGCAGTTAAGGGTTAATTTTTGACTAAAATCCCAGGCTGTGGTCAACACCTTTCTAAAGATGTATTAGAAGTGAAAATCTAAAAAATTGATGATAACCAAAAATCAAATTTTCAAAGTGATGCTTTTTTTTCTAAAACACATAAAACATTTTTTTAATTATTTTTTGAGCAATTTCGTATGCTTTTAGATCATTTTTACCCACAGTAGTGAAATTTTTTATTTTACTACATAGTTGCACGCTTTTTAACTTTTTTAAGCATTTCTTTGAATTGTTTACAAATACAATGTTTATCTATGGTATAACCATAAATAACAGTTTTATTTGTTTGATGGAAAAAAAATACAACCAGTGTATTTCAAGACCCTGAATCTTAAATCAACTATAACTTTCCTGTTACGTTGCAGAAACGAAGGTATTACTCCAAATTTTATTACTAATTCTACCAAAAATATATATGGAATTTTTGACACAAATGTCACAACCAAAACCACGATGAGACAGACGCTTTCGAAATACATTCAGAATTTCCACAACAAAGTTTTAAATTTATTAATTAAGCATAAACACGAACTATTAAAATTCAATGACGGGGAAAAAGATAACATAAAATTAAATATAGATAGACAATTGACAGAGAACGAGGCTAATGAATTGTGGAACAGCGAAGGAATTTTAGCGAATTCTATGAATGAGAAGATAAAAGACAGACACAAGAAGAAGTTTGAAAGACTAAAGAAGTTACATAGACAACAACTAGAAATAAAATTTAATGAAAAATGGTTTATTAATAAGACTAAAACTATAATACCTGACGACATACAGTGGATACTCTCGCTGGGGCAAAAACATGCATTGCCGGTTAAGAAAGGTAGTTTCCCTATGTTCAATTACATAACGGGTGGAGAAGATTTTATACTGACGATACAAGATAAGGAGCAGCAAGAAATGGCTAGGACCAGATTTACATCGATTATTGACAACCACGTTAACAAAATGAAAATTAATAACAGGGATAAAGTCACACTTAACATTATGGAAAAGACAAGAAAGCTTCTAAATAAGAATAAGAACATATTAATCCTCAGTGCTGACAAGGGAAATATGACAGTAGCTATGGAGAAGGAAGACTACGATACGAGGATGAAAGGTATAATTGGTGACATGATGACATATCAAAGATTGACAAAAGACCCTACAAGCGGCCTACAGAGAACCAATAATGAGTTAGTGGATGAACTATTATGGAATAATATCATAACCGAAAATGACAAAAGAAGACTCAAAACAGACATAGCTACGGCTCCGAGAATTTACGGACTACCGAAAATCCACAAAGAAGGATACCCCTTAAGGCCTATTTGCTCGTCTATAAATGCACCCTCAAGCCAACTATGCAAATACGTAACAACAATTTTGAAACGAATAACTGAAAATTCTAAATATAATGTTAAAGACTCAGTGCAATTTAAAGATAAGATTCAGAATTTGACTTTACAAGACGATGAAAGATTAATCTCGTTTGATGTTGTGTCTCTGTTTCCAAGTATTCCTGTTGATTTAGCATTAGTAATTATTGAAGAAAAATGGGGAGAAATTGAAAAATATACAAAAATGACGAAGGACTTATTTCTACGAATTGTGAAATTCTGCATAAAGGACAACCGATACTTTACATATAATGACAGAATTTATGCTCAGAAGAAAGGGTTGCCGATGGGGTCACCTGCATCACCAATAGTGGCAGATTTGGTTATGGAGAAACTCTTGGATAATGTTTTGGAAAACTTGACTGAAAAACCAAGAATTATGACGAAATACGTGGATGATCTTTTTAGTATAGTTCGGGAAAGTGCAATTGAGGGGGTTCTGACGAGTTTAAACAGTTTTCATCGAAGTATTAAGTTTACTGTCGAAAAGGAGTGCAATGACAGACTGCCATATCTGGATACTCTGGTGATAAGAGATAACAAAACGTTAAAAATTGATTGGTATCAAAAACCGACGGCTTCGGGAAGAATAATCAATTTCTTTTCAAAACACCCAAAAAGAGTTATAATCAACACAGCCAATAATTTAATAAAAAGAGTTCTAACGTTGAGTGATGTGGAGTTCCATAAAAACAACAGATGGAAGATAAGAAACATCCTACTTGACAATAATTTCCCGATAAACCTGACTAATAAATTAATTAATGACTATGAAAATAACAGTAAGAAAAATGTAAAAACCATTAATGATACAAAAATTTATAAATCTCTCACATATGTACCTGAAATTTCGGAAAGATTTGAGAAATCTAAACTATTTGACGGTAAAAACTATAAAATTGCTCACAAAACGGACAACAACCTGGCGAAAATATTTAGTAAGACCAAAGATAAAATAAAGAAAATGGATCGTTCAAACGTAGTATACAAAATACCTTGTGACGGCGATAAAAAGGAGAAATGTGAGAAAGTGTACGTTGGGACGACGAAAAACAAATTAAAAACACGAATATCTGGACATAAATCAGACCAAAAATCAAGGTTTGTAAATACACAAAAAACAGCATTGACAAACCACTGTGTGCAAAATAAACATACACCAAATTTTGACAACGTTAGTATATTACAATGTGAAAACAATTACAGACGCCGCTACATGTTAGAAATGCTCCACATTATTAACGTACCAAGAACAAAGAGAATGAATTGTAAAGCTGATGTTGAGAACTGCGCTCAGAGCTATCGACATTTAATAAACAAAACAACGGGTTTAATGCAATAACTAGTTTTTAAGAATATTTAGTATAATAATATATGACGTGGTGATAACAACGATTTGTTAAGTTTTTTGTTTTTGTTTTTTATGTAAACATTAAATGTAAGTTTGCGTATGCATATTTATAAATACGGTGACTTATTGTTGTTTTTAAGTGTCTTTTATTTTACTGTTTTTACTTACTGAGTTTAGACTTACTACCTTTTATGTACTGTGTTTACATTAATACTAGTGATATTGTTCTAATGTGTTTTTTATTAAAATTGTTATAGATTTTCCAGAAGATGACATTCGAGGAATGTCGAAATATTGAAAAATAAATTAATTATTATAAAAAACTAGACCTCGAGCTCGAAGATTTTTATTTATTAAGCAAAAATAATATTTACAATAATTGATTCTCACTAAATTGGGTATAAAGAAGCATGCTACTTCTCTTGTATACGAATTGTGCGTATAGAAAAAAGTAGACATGATTGTGCATGTTTGATCACAATTATTATTTAGACTTAGTAACAATACGAAAATGAAAATACGCCAACAAGAAATAAAATAAATAGAATGTACAAAAAACAAACAAATGATTTTAACAATCACTTAGTAACAAAATTTTAACAATAAGGAAATTCATGTAATAATATACATGTGCGTTAATAGTAGGGTTGCCATATTTGAAAAGTGAAAAAAAAGTACATTGATGAAAAAAAACAGTACTTTTCAAAAAAAAAAAAACAGTACATTTTTGTATTTATTGTTAACATTACTTTTACTTCAATACATCACATATTTCCTTAAAATAAGTTAACGAAATTTTGTCAATTTTTTTTTAAGATTTAACAAATTTTATTCAAATCAACAAAATTTTGTCAAGTTTACATCCTCTAAAGAAGTAAAATTGACTAAATTTCATCAAATTGACTAAATTTCGTCAAATTGGCTAAAATTATTAGTTTGGACGCCATTACTTTTTGCATTGGGCAGTGTCATGAAAAAAATTGTGTTTACAAACATCCATTGCTTGAAAAGTAAACAAACCAAACTTATATATGTACAAAGAAACGAAGTGGAATTAATACAGCGAGATTCAAAAAATTTATATAAAAAACTATTGTACACACAAAAAAAAACATGGTTAAAAAAATATATATTCTTTGTACACGCAAAAAAACTTGTTTATATAAAAATATGTAATATATACAAAAAAAACAGTACAAAAACAGTACAAATCCAAAAAACAGAACTTTTGCGTACTGTTTAGGTGTTGTGAATAAAACAGTACATTTTTCAAAAAACAGTACATGTACTGTTTAAAACAGTACGAATGGCAACCCTAGTTAATAGTATCACATGTAACTATTATCCGGGGCTCAACGGCGTAAACTCGCCAAATTAAACCGAACGAAGAAACCTCCGATTGCTGGCAACGACACAAAAGCTAAACAAGATGGAACTTTGGAGAAAGAACAATCTACACCCACATCCCCGAAGAACAGAACATTGTTCACGCTAAAAAGAAGAAAAAGTGTTTCCCTTCCACCAGTAGTTCGGCAACCAAAACGTCCATCTCTGGGCAAAGAGGCTCCATAACGGATACTCGACTGACCGGAATGAACAAACCGGTGGCGGCTATTGAACCAACGGCGCCGAAGACGATCTCTTCACTGAGCGACAGGGTTCAAAGCTAGTCTTCAATGAAGAGAAGTTAGAAGCGAAATCGGGTAAGGAACATCCCATCTCTTATGCGAAGATAGCTAAAAGGTCAGTCATGGACGAGCTTAATACAAGGATTATGAAGTATATCTTAGAGGCGGACGACGACGCAGATGCAATCCAAATTAATAGCTACAACATTTCGATGGATGTCCTTATGCTACAGCTGGCCTCGAAAACTTGCATAGGATTCTGAAAAAGTTGGTGGAAGACATTCCTGCCCCTTGGGAAAGCGCTAAGCTGGCCCTCGTAAATAAGGCGGAAATTCCATCCCTGACCAAGACGTCGGTTTTTATAAAAGGTTGGGGTGGCAAATATTCTACGGAGCAGATCCTAAGGGTCCCCGGTAGACAAAACAAGTCTCTAGTCGTGGAAAATGGGAGATTTTTCACAGGGAGGAAACCCCAACAGGTACTCTAATAGTTGTGGGAATCGTCCAGGACTCCACGGCTCATCTAAAGAAGTCGAAGGGCAAAGCGTTCTTTGTATCCACAGCCGTCTACTTTAAAGTAGGCAAAAATACAATTGGCTGGGATGACCGCTAATAAGGAGGTAAGTGGCGTAAAAGATGCCACAACTGAAGAGGGAGAGTCAGTGATGACTAACTCCCAAGAAGAAAAATTGTCAACCTCCATCGGAGTAAAACGGCTACTCTCGATCTGACGCAAAAATTACGCAGAGGTAAGATTCATACCGAATTAATACAGGAACCTTGGACCACTAAGGACAAGATTGCTTGATTGAACGATCCGAATTTAAAAATATTTTATGTACTCGCAGGCTCTCTCCCGAGAACCTGTATTATGTGTCAGAAAAATCTAAATTTTCTTTTCTCCCCAGAGTTATCCACGGTAGATGCGACCGTCCTCACTCATGGGAGCCAGAAGATGTTCCTGGTCTCGCTATACCTACCATCTGATACGGCAACTCCACCACCAACGCTGGAACTCCAGGGAATTGTAACGGCTGCAAACAAACAGGTAAAGAAATTCTAATAGGTTGTGATGCGAACTCTCACCACATAGCATGGGGTAGCACAAACTGCAACAAGCGAGGGGACGCAGTACTTGAATTTCTTAGCTCAAATAACCTCTTTACCCTGAATATTGGTAACACGGCTACGTTTGTTAACAGATTAAGGGAGGAGGTATTGGATATAACGGTATGCACCGAAAATTTAGTGGATGATATCCAGGAATGGCACGTCTCGAACGAACATTCCTTTTCAGATCATCGGTACATTCTCTATAGGCTAGCACAGCCTCTACCGGAACCGATATCGTACCGGAACAAGGCTAAAACCAACTGGACCAAATTTAGGGATAAACTACAGGACCGTGTTGGTACGCCCCACGAACACGTGAAGAGTGGGGCGGACATAGGACAGAGAAGTCGTTAGGATAACGGGCGGCCTTATTGAAACGTTTAAGGAGTGTTGCCCACTCCGATCGCGAAGATCTCCTCGGGAAAACCCTGGCTGACGGGGGATTTGATCAATCTCGGGAGAGATGTCCGCAGAAACGACCGGTGTACTGGGATGACTATCACAGTAGACTCAGAGAGTATAATAATAGTATACGCACGGTGAGACGCAACTCTTGAAAACTTTTCTGTGAACAAGTGGACAGCGTGAGCGAAACATCAAGGATAAAGAAATTCTTATCGAAAACCCATACACAGCCCGAGACAATTGTAGACGCCAACGGGAGGAGGGCAGACACTATCGAACAGTCGCTAAGAATACTTATGGAGACACACTTTCTTGTGGACAGGGCGGGACCAACTTGAACCAAGGCGGCATATGTTGGACCTTCAGAGGACCAACAACTCGCACCAACCTTGGGGCGAACAGTTGAACCTATTGGGGACCGACCACGAGCGGAAAGTATATCGGGCCATAGTATGGTAATAACCAGGGATACGGTGAGAAGGGCGGTTAACAGTTTCGCCCCTTACAAGGCAGCAGGACCGCACGAGATTTTTCCAGCTCTTCTACAGCAGAGCATGGATTTGATCGACGGAAGTCTGGTAAATATTTTCACTGCGTGCCTAAAATTCGCGTACACTCCAAGGTTATGGCAGGAGGCAAAAGTTGTCTTTATACCTAAACCGGGCAAGGAGAATTATGCGAACACAAAGGCTTATCGGCCGATAAGCCTAACTTCCTTTTTACTCAAGACCATGAAGAGGTTGGTGAAGGACATTTTTAAAGGTCAAATTCCTAGGGAATTGCTTAGGTTTGGACAACATGCCTACTTGAAGGGGCGTTCAGTGGAAACGGCTCTTCACGAGGTGGTTTGTCATGTAGAAACATCTTTTGATCTTAACTGTTTCACTCTGGCAATTTTTACTGGTGACCACGATTAATAGTCTCTTGAGGATTCTATCCACTGAAGGTTTCCAACCTGTCTGCTACGCAGACGATGTGGCGATACTTTTAAGGGGGGAGAATCCTGGATATCTATGTAGCAGGGCATTTTATGCACTCGAACTGGCGTACAACTGCGCTAGGCCCAGGGGCCTAAATGTCAATCCGAACAAAACTGAAATATGCCTTTTTAATAGGAAGAGGAAGATCATTGATTTTGATGAACCTATCTTCCTGGGAAAAACAGTTCACATCTCCGATAGGGTCAAGTATATGGGAGTTGTTCTTGCTAGGAAACTATCCTGGAGGGACCATATTGAGGAAAGGGTGAAGAGGGCCCTCATATCGTGGGCCGTCTGTAGAAGGGCAATAGGATCTAAATGGGGTCTAAATCGCAGGATGACACACTGGCTATATATTAGCGTCGTCAGACCTATACTGACGTACGCATCTGTAGTATGGTGGACATCGATGATGGACTCGTATGTGGGACTATTGCAGAAGGTACAGCGCCTATGCTGTTTGGGCATTAGTTTCGCAATGAGAACCGCATCTACTAGGGCTGTCGAGACTATTCTAGCATTTCGCCCAATTGAGGTACAGGTGAAGTACGAGGCCGCATTGACTATGATGCGGCTGAGGGCTACCGGGGAATGGGACAGTAATTGCCATATTACCGGGCACCGTACTATTTTGGACCAGTTGCCAGGGTATTGCGTCCCAGAATGGGACTGCGACAGGATTTCAGAGAGGTCGGTCACGACGCTCTGTGACACGTTAATTCCCGACAGGGAACTATGGTTAAATGGGACCTTCTTGGGGAACCACCCGGGGATCCACTTTTACACTTATGGATCGCAACTGGATGGGAAAACGGGTCTGTTACGGGCTTCTGTGACACTGACTTCAATATACGCAAATGCTTCCGTCTTCCTGACCATAATACCGTACTACAGGCGAAGGTAACCGCGATTACGGAGTGCATTAAGCAGGTGAATATCATGGGCTTGACCGCAGATATTGTGATTTTCACGGATAGCCATGCTGCTATACGGGCTCTATCTACGGATAGCAGCATGTATAATGTGGGTGCCGGGACACTGTGGTATAGCGGGAAACGAAGTGGCTAATGATTTGGCTAGGGGAGGAAATTCCCTGGAGTTAGTCACTTTGGGGAACGCTAAACCTTTTCCAGCTCTCAAGGAGAAGCTGGTGGACTGGGCTGACACCATGCATAGGACCATCTGGGAGATTGCGGGTGTTGGCAGGACCACGGGTATTCTCTGGGGCAACCCGGACAAGACTGAGTCTTTTGATGGAAATCCTCACGGGACACTCGACACTAAGGGCCCATATCCACCGTATTGGTAGGGCGGGATCGAGAGTGTGTAGGGCCTGTGGGGAGGACGAAGAGACCTTGGAACACTATCATTTGCCGGGATCCGGCCCCAAATACTATCCAGTGACCCAATATCCACATTGAGGGATCTTAGGGGCATAGGATGGAAGAAGTTGAGGAATTTCGTCAGTGCGACGGAGTTCCTGGGGTAGGAATGTCACATAGGACCGATTGTTTAGAGGGCACAACAAGCCGATATTCTGGCTTAAGAGTAAGTCCTCAGGGACTTGAGTCGGATTAGGGAAGCATGTTCCCTTCTCCGAATCCTCTTTTCAACCTAACCTAAGATAAAAAACCCCTCTTCTGCTTCATTCATACACTGTATGTTACAATATTTGAAGAATGAAATTAAAGTATTTAATTATAAGAGAGAAATTACACATAATGACAGTAAAAAGTGATTATTTTAAAGTTTGATTTGATAGTATCAAATAAAATAATGACAGCAGATTGGAAATCATAGTTTTTCAAAATGTTTCAAATTGGGAGCTGGTGGCTAATTTGCCAGAAAGATTCCCAATTTTACCTTTTTTTACCTTTTGCACTGTGATTAAAAAGTTAATATAAAACTCCACGACAAATTTAGTTCGAATTGCAGGAGCAGTAATTAATTAAAAGAATGTCTAGTAAAAGTGAAATATCGAAAATTAGTGTGTTATCGTTGTAAATTGGTATTCTATCGTCGAGAATTAGTGTGACTGCCTAAAATAGTATGAACAATAAATTGTACACTTGACGATTTAATATAAAGCTTATAACATATATTTAAGCCTTGACGAATGAACTTAAACTGCTGCAAAACTTGGAATTTTTTGGGGGATTCGGGTTTATTGACCAAACATTTCTAAGAAAAGTGAGGAAAAAATATTTTTTGCAACTTCCTTCTATGAAAACCCTATGGCCCACCATTTTTAAGAAAAGTGTTGTCAAAAATATTTTTTGATATCCCATTGATCTTCAGCGGTCAAAAATAGTGAACAAATACCGCACCCAAGTAATAAAGACGTGTCGAGTTTATTTCTATTATCTTGTTTTTTAATTATTTTTCTATATCTTGACACGAATGTGTCAACATTTTTAAAATAGCTTGAGTCGTAAATCGAGTTTTGACTGTAGTTCTAAAATATCAATTAGACAAAATAGCGTTTTTATCGTTTTATCGAAAAATTTGGATATTTGAAATCAGGAGATCAAAATCTATAAATTTCACATTTTATAAAAAAAAAATCAAACAAAAACTCTTAAATTTCTATACGAACAAAAAAAAAAAAAACTGAACAAAACCCTCCTCATTTTTATATTTGACAACCAAAGGGATATATTTATGTTGAAACCAATACACACCACACTCGGAAAATCGATTAAAAAGTGTAGCGAATACAACAACAATAAAAATGGGACATAATCAACTATTCGTCGTCAAAGGGTTAAATACGTCGAGTAAAAAATGTTCTTTTGTGCTCAAAAATGTTGTCAAAATACGCTGAGGCATATCTACCTTTAATATAATTTATTACAGCCGAGCTAAATTTTGTATTACTGTAATACAAAATTTGGGGCTTTATCTCGTCCTATCCCTAGTAATTTTACATTACATTGCATAAAAATATTGTTAAAGTACCAAATTTTGATCAAATATGTTCGGTATATGCCAACGAGGACCAATTTCAAAATTTGGGTTGTGAGTGGAGTTACATGCCTAATCCACGAATGCTGCCCACTTTTGGCACAGTTTTTTAAAATTTAATTTAACACAGGAGCCTAGGTAAAATAATTTAAATGTCGGCTTGTATGCCCACTTTTAGGATAAAGCACCGTTATTATAAAACGCCGTGCCAAATTTTGTTCATCTACGTTGAACAGGACCCGAGGTTAAACATTATAAAATGGAAAGTTCCACGCCCCTATCCAGTCCACTTTTGGCATAGTACTTCATATTGTTTTATAAAACGCAGTGCCAAGTTTTGCTTACATTGGTTTAACATGAGCCAATGTAAATCAATTTTAATTTTCGGCATTGATGTGCCACGCCCCCATGTCGTATTAGAATACTTTCTTAAAAAATTTAATATAAAACGCAGTGCAAATCTCGTTCGCGTAATTTTAACAGATGCCGAGTTAAAGCAATTGTTAATGTCGATTTGTACAGGAGGTGCCACGCACCCTTCCTCTATTCAGCCCACTTTTACAGAAGTACTTAATTTGTTTTGCCTTGAATTGCCAAGTTTTGGTCATATTGGTTCGACAGGAGCTGAAGAAATGCACTATAAATGTTTGGGCAGCCACGCCCACTTTCTCCTATCCCGCCGACTAACTTAAAAATTTTGTTAGAAAATGTAGTGCATGGTTTGCTGAAATTTGCTCCACAGAAGCCTATGTAAAACAAATTACAAATTAAATTTGTATAGGAAGTGCCACACCCCTATTGTAATTTCGTGAGTATGCGATTATGCAACAACCATTCTGACAGACACACAAAAGGGTTTATAAAGGATAAGGATGGTACATATTTTTAGGATGTGTGCTGGGTGGCGATATAAAAGTCAAACTTATATATCAATCAAATTGCCAACTTTATAAAATTAAGGCCGAAGTCTGCTAAGTAACTATTTGATATATACAATAAGAATTATATACACTCATAATAATCCATGCTTAAAAATACAAATATATTTTTCGTAAATTTTTTTTCGTAGAATGTACAAACATTTCGTTTATATTACAAAACTTTTGTATAAAACAAATTATATAAATTTACAAATTTCGTAAAAAATACAAACATGATTTCGTAATATTTTTTTAGTACATTGTACAAAAATTTGTAATGTTACAAATATTACATATGGTTAGATGTGGTTAGATGTGGTTAGAGGTCGGATTTACAATCAGAAGGTTGCGAGTTCAACTCCTGGCGAGGAAAAATTTTTTTTTTTTTTTAGTTTTTATATTTTTTTTATTTATTAATGTTTTTTAAATTTCTATGTTTTATTTTTTTATTTCATTATTACTATTTTTGTGTTTTGATATAAATGGATATTTTGTATTTTGTTTAATAAAGAGGATCCTAAAACAAGTTAAAGAGGACCCGAAAACACTACTTCCACTTTATTTGCCGGGTTTAGTATGAAATTCAATAAAACAAAATAACAAAAACAATTAATAATAAAATGCAATTAGTTTGAAATTGTTATTCAAGTTTTTTATTATTATTATTTTTTTATTTTGTTTTTTAATATATTATTTGATATATTTATAAAAAAATTATAGTATTTTATTTAGTTCAATAAACACAATAAAAATATTTAATGGCCATTTTACCTTTTTTATTAAATATTTGTAGCATATTTTTCTAGTTTTCATAAAAATTTCATAATATTTTCAACTTAAGTTCCTTTTTAGTTTGTTGTATTGCATCAGCTACTTTGGTGCAAATGGTAGAGGGGTCTATTTCAACACAGCAGGACGTCACTGAAATCGTGAGTTCAATTATGGTGTGGCACCATTACATTTTTTTTTTTTAATTTTAAAATAAACCCGTAAGGTATGCACCACATTTTTATTTAAAAAAAGTTTTTACAAAACTTTACGAAATGTGATTTGTATATTCTACAAATTTTTTCGTAATGTCAAAATAACCAAAACTTTCGTAAAATGAACAACGGTTTTCGTGTATTTTATCTATAGATTATTATGAGTGTATTTTCTTGGACTCTAAACTATCATGGCGACTTAACACCGAGCACAGGGTCAGGAAGGCAACGGTAGCTTTCTACTCCTGTAGGAGGATGTTTGGTTGAAGGTGGGGTTTGAGTCCGAAAATGGTGCTGTGGATGTACATGGCTATTGTGCGTCCAATACTTACATATGGCTCTATGGTGTGGTGGACCGCGACCGCTAAGAGGGTGGTTACGGATCGTCTGTATAGGGTGCAGCGCTCTGCTTGCATTGGGATCACGGGCGCGATAAGAACTTGTCCCTCGGAGGCTCTCAATGCAATGCTTCACATTATTCCTGTTGATTTGTATATAATGGCGGTTTCTTCTAGCAGCGCAGCGCGGCTTGCTGCAACAGGTTCCTGGAAGTCCAGGACCTATGGACATGCTTAGGCTTCTTGATGGACTTCACCCACGTATGGGATTTGAGTCCGACTATGTTACTCCTAGATTGGATTTCTGCCGACCTTTTCGGGTTAGCTTTCCCTCCAGGCGGGAGTGGGATATGGGGGATCCAACATGTGGTTTTGACATCAGGGTATACACCGACGGCTCAAACAAGAATATTTGAATAAGAGGATAAGCCATTGTCAAATTTGGATGCGCTAAACGAAATTTCAAGATTAGAAGTTGATGTTGCCACTTGTTCGGTTGTGGTGGCTGTGGTGGTTGCTGGTTGAGGTGAGCGAATATATTGTTGGATGCGGTAAGAATATGAGAATTTTTGCAATTGATTGATTCTGATTGGTTGAGAGATTGTATAATAGACTCTCAACTCAATTATTGTTGATTGATTGTATATTTTTAATTATTGGCACAGCAGTTGCGTTCTTGCTTCGGTGAGGATAGTACATTTATGATTTTATGCGGATGCGCGTGTTTATTTTTTTCTTCTGGTAATGAAAAAGAAAATACGTATTTTATTAATAGTAATATGTACCTATTTTGTATTTATATGAATGAAAATTATTTTCACAATATCACACATATAATAAAATATATTTTTTTTCAAATTATATTAAAATTGTTTTTTTTTTCAGATAATAAAATTTTTTTTTAAATATAAAAATTAATTATAAACATTTTTTCTTTTCAGATAATAAAAATTTATTTTTAAATATAAAAATTAATTATAAAAATTTTTTATTCTTTTTCTTTTCAGATACATATATTATGTCCTGTGGTTCCTATTTGGAACAAAGGGCCACAAAGATACATAATAAAAATTTATTATTTTTTTATAAAATTATAAAAATTTCTAATCTAAAATTTGTAATTGAAATATATGAATGTATTTTTTTTTTAATTTTTTTTCAATTACCTATTTATTTATTAAAAAAAATTATAAAAATTTCTAATCTAAAATTTGTAATTTAAATATATGTATGGATTTTTTTTTTTAATTTATTTTAATTTTTTTTCAAATAATAAATAATAATAAATAATAATAAAAAATACCAAATTATTGTTTTTTAATTGAAAAAGAAGAAGAAAGAAGAAAGGTGAGTAATTTTAAAGTTTCTTTTGTGTCGCACGCAGAAAAACTTTATTTCGCGAAGCCGCCTGCCGCGTTCTATGGAGGAAAAAAACCCCTAAGAGCGGCCGAAGGCCGCCACCCAGAAGAACTTCTTTTTACAAATCAGATGTCGAATCCGTTCAAATCTTATATCTTTAAGATAAGATATCTTTAAGATAAGTAATTTGTAAAAATAAGTTTTTCTGTCTGCTTTTTTTAATTTATTTTGTAAGAAAAAAAAAAAAAACAATTAATGAAATAAAAAAAAATTGTTAATAGTAAATTATTGTTTTTTTAATTCTTTAATAAAAAAAAGCAATTTATCAAATAAAAAAAGAATAACATTTTGTTAAATAAAAATAAATTTAACAAATAAATAATAAAAAAAAAAAATTTGAATTTGTGGATTTGAACTAGCGTCAAACAGTTTTGAAGACCGAAGTCTTCACACTGCGCCAAACACCCACAACACCATATATGCGTTATATGTCAGCATAACATACGAAATTTCTACTGACATGTTGAAGGCAAGAATATTTGTTTATTGTCGTCTTTTGTTATTAACATGAAAATGGAAAAAATATGTGTATATGAGAAACACACACACATCCACCGCATACATGCAAATAAAAATATGTATTGTAAAAATGTTTTCTATTTTTATATTTCAAATTTCTATAATTTTCATCAGCAAAAACGAAGAAAAAAAATCTTCATTCATACACATGAAAGAGGCATGCGCACGCTTAAAAACAAAAAAACATGAAAATGGAAAAAAAATTTGTATATGAGAAAATGCAATAATATTTTGTCGTTACTTTTTTTTCTGTATAGGTATTTGTTTTAAATTTTTTATAAACAAAAAAACATGAAAATGGAAAAAATGTTTGTATATGAGAAAATGCAATAATATTTTGTCGTTACTTTTTTTCTGTATAGGTATTTGTTTTAAATTTTTTTATTTTGTTTTACATTATAAATTATATTAAAAAATTATATTTATTATGATTATTATTATAAATTATATTAAAAAAAAATTCTATCAAGATATCTATGTATAAGGTATTTTTTTTTCATAATTCGCTATATATTTTAAAATGCGAATATTTTTTATTTTTACCTATGAAATTTGATTATTCATAATGTTGAAATTTATTAAAGATTTTATTTATTTTCTCAGTACATTCATCGAAATTTACAAATAATATTAAATGAAAATATTGAATGTAGGTATTTGAAAAATAATTTCCTTTCTTTTAAAAAAGTTCAAAAAAAAGTAATGCAATAATATTTTGTCGTTATTGTTTTTTTCTGTATAGGTATTTGTTTTAAATTTTTTTATTTTGTTTTACATTTGTTTTGCTTTTTTTTTAACTTTTTTATTTTCAATATATTAAATTATATTATATATTTATTATATTAAATACATTATATACATATATTATATATATGATATAAATTATATTAAAAAATTATATTTATTATGATTATTATTATAAATTATATTAAAAAAAAGAAATCCTATCAAGATATCTATGTATAAGGTATTTTTTTCTCATAATTCGCTATATATTTTAAAATGCGAATATTTTTTGTTTTTACCTATGAAATTTGATTATTCATAATGTCGAAATTTTTATGAATGAAAATTATTTTGACAATATTTTTATATTATAATGAAATATATTTAATTTGAAATTATATTAAAATTTTTTTTTTTTTTTCAGATAATAAATTTTTTTTTAAATATAAAAATTAATTATAAAAATTTGTTATTCTTTTTCTATAAAATTCTATTAAATATAAAAATTAATTTTAAAAATTTTTTATTCTTTTTCTTTTCAGATAATAAAAAAATTTAGTTTTAAATATATACCTATTTTAATGTATTTTAATTTATTATAATTTTTTTTCAATTATTATTTTTTTTTTTTTTCAAATAATAAAAATATAGTTATAGTTTTTTGTAATTAAAAAAAAACCAATTAATGAAATGAAATGAAATAATAATAAAAACAATTTTTTGAATACCAAATTATTGTTTTGTAATTGAAAAAAGAAGAAGAAAGGTCAGTAATTTTAAAGTTTTAAAGAAATTTAAAGAAAAATAAAGAATTTTAAAGAAAGAAGAAAGGTCAGTCTGTAATTTTAAAGTTTCTTTTGTGTCGCACGCAGAAAAACTTTATTTCGCGAAGCCGCCTGCCGCGTTTTATGGAGGAAAAAAAACCCCTAAGACCGGCCGAAGGCCGCCACGCAAAAGAACTTCTTTTTCCAGAAGAACTTCTTTTTCAAATCAGATTTAGAATCCGTTCAAATGGTTTTTTGTAATTTATTTTGTAAGAAAAAAAACCAATTAATGAAAAAAATTTTTAATAGTAAATTTTTTAATAATTTTAATTTTTTTAATAGTAAATTATTGTTTTTAATTCTTTAATAAAAAATTTATCAAATAAAAAAATTATATCATTTTGTTAAATAAAAATAAATTTAACAAATATTTTTATATTATAATAAAATATATTTAATTTCAAATTATATTAAAATGTTTTTTTTTTGTGTTTTCTTGTTAATTAGGTATAAAAATTTTTTCTTCTTTTTTTTCACATAATAAAAATTTCTTTTTAAATATATACCTATTTTTTGTTAATTATAAAAATTTCTTTTTAAATATATATATATTTTGTTAATTATAAAAAATTTTTCTTCTTTAAATAATTTGAAAAAAATGAAATAATTTTTAAATAATTGCAAAGAAAAATATTTTAAAAATATTTTCGCACGTATTTCTATAAAATAAAATAAGAAAACATTTAAGAATTAAAAAGAAATAAAAACCTTTAGATTTTCTCGTTTTGCCGTCGGCATTTTAACAAATTAATGTTACAACAAAAATTCCAATCCAAAAATAAAAACAATCATTATGTTAGGGGAAAAAATAAATGTTGTAAAATGAAAACGTAGGATAATGGTAAATGGTGCTGACTTTTTAAGAAAAATAAAAAAATTTTTTATTTTCAAGTAAATTTAGAAAAAATCAAAGTTTTTAGAAAAAAAAAATCGAAAATGATAAAAATGTTTGATAAAAAAGAAATTTACTTGTTTTTAAAGATTTGAATAATGTTTGATAAAAAAAAAAAATTTACTTTATTTTTTCGCAAAACTTTTTTTTGAAACTATTTTGTAGCCCTGAAAATGGCTTTTGATTTTTATTAATATTTATCAAGTTTTATTTATTTTTTTTTTATTTATTAAGTTTTTTATTAAATTTAATCTCTTTTTTTAAACTATTTTGTAGCCCTGAAAAGGCCTTTTGGTTTTGTAGCCCTGAAAAGGGCTTTTGGTTTTGTAGCCCTGAAAAGGGCTTTTGGTTTTGTAGCCCTGAAAAGGGCTTTTGGTTTTTATAAGTTTTTTTTAAAATTTATTAAATAAGCCCTTAATAACGGCTTCGGCTATTTCTTTTTCGGCTTCAATGCAGTCTTCTTCTGGTAAGGCCCGAAGTGTCGATGCAATGAAAACTGCAAACGCATCTTCCTGCTGACTACCAGTTGAATACGGCATCATATGCATCACCGAAGAATCGCTATTAACAACTACAACAGAAGGTTGATGCACTTTTCTCGGCTTCTTCCTGCTTTCGACCTTCGGTTTCACCAGATTTACCTTTTTTTGGACTTCTTTGGGTGGCTCGACATTTCCCATTTCGACATCTTCCAATGTCGTCATCCAATCTTCCAAAATCTCTTCACTAGCTTCCCTTGAAGAGCTGGGACCAGCAGCCGAGAGGAACTTCAGTCTGTTGAAATACCACAGCACAGGTTTATACTTGCCATCATTTTGCAGTAACTGCTCTTCCTTTTTAAAGTTGTTAACCAACGCTGCCAGTACTGCCATCAGGTCGGACGTTGAACCATCTTTCTTGACTTCTTTGAATTTCTCCAGAAGCTTTAGGAGGCTCTTATCCCTGATGGCTTTCACGAGAAACGATGGATGGGTTTCATCCCACAAACATTCCTGTTTTTCGAACATTTCGATAAACTGAATAGTTCAGTTTGGACTGTAGCACTTAGTTGTTTTGAACATACCTTCACTTGTTCCAGCCATTTTTCACTTTTCACTTTAACTTTCACTTTTTCACTATCACTTTAAAAAAAATTATAATTTTTGTATTTTTATAGCCTTTTTGGTTTTCTTAAGTAAATTGAATGAGAAGCGCACAGTAGTCGTTACAGTAAATTTGTCACAATTTTTGTGGAAAAGCCTATTTTTTTAAGATTTTTTTTTTTATTTTTTCATTACCACAACTTCATTTGATGGAGAAAAAAAAAATCATAGAATATTCCTTAGATGATTGTTTATATAATAAAAACAAATTAAAAGTTAATAAAACAAATTTTTGGAGCTATTTTTGTAGAAAATTTTTAAAATTTACTATTAAAACAAAATTTATACTTGCAATGTGTGAACACACCCTGTCGGACAATGAGTAGCTGACTACAAAAATAGCCAACTTTAAGTTAACTTTTATGAACTAATTTTAAGCTATCTACTACGCAATGCAAATTTTCTGTTAACCAAAGTGTATATTCTGCACAGTAAATTTTTTGGTTTTGGTTAGTTGTTGTACGCTTTGTGTTCTTTATTGGGTTTTTCCCTTCTTTTGAAAATTTTTATTTTGAAAGAGTCCAAAGTTGATTAATAGTAAAGCGCTCAAAGGAGGTTTTATTCAGTAAGTAACGTCGGCTGAGCCGTCAGAATAAAATGCATTTAAAGTAACCTCATTGTTGAAAAGTATTTTCGCTTATATACATATATGTATGAATGTAAAATATTTTTGTGAAATAAGGACATACATATTTTATTTTAATTTATTTAATTTTAAATGTTTTATGTTTTAAAATATATTTAAAATATATTTATGTTTTAAAATATATTTAAATATCGGCTTCATTCAGTTTCATGCAGCTACCGGCCACTGTCGCCGCCTAGCTGTTGACGCCGTCGACTTAAGCTAACAGCTTAGACTTTTGATTATTAAACATTCTCGCGGGTGGTATTGAAGTTTTTTTAAATATATAATTTTTTAATATTAAAGATTTTAAGTGGTATAAATTTTAAATAAAATTATTTATGTAAAATAATAAAAACAAGTGTTATTGTCTGTGATTGCTTTAGTTTTAATTACTATTTGAATTTGTAAGCAAACATGAGAAGTGTTAGTAAAAGGCATTTGAGGAGGCTTTTTAAAAAAGAAAGACATTTATATTCCAACAAACTATTATCGTGTAATGTAGCACAGTCAGGAGACGCAAATCCATCTGTTGGTGTATCCTGCACAAATGAAGTTGATATTCAAATTGATAGCATTATGAATAGTTCTGATGAACAATGTGTTAAAAAAAAACATTAAAAGAAAAACTTGGTAATTGGTATTTTAAAAACAGGCCGTCCCGCGATTGCTTTGAAGAATTGTTGCAAATTTTAGTTGAAGAAAACATAGAAGTGCCTTTAAGTGCAAACGCATTTGTTAAAAAACGGGAAAAATTATGTTTAAGAAATGTACATAATAGTGAATTTTTATATAATTTTTTGAAAATAATTCTTTTAATTTTTCCATAGATATGTAATTTACCTTAAAACAATCAAAATATTATTTTATTATATTTATGTTAATATGTAAACAAAAGTGAAGTTTTAAATAAATTATTATTTTTCAAAAATTACATCAAAACATTTTAAATAAATTATTTTTTTTATTATGTAGCTAGTTTGAAGCTCGCTACAAAAAGTTAGTTTTCAGCTAACGTGAAACAGTTAACTTTTAGTTGACTTAATTCTAACTAACTTACAGTTAGTTAAAAAAAAACCTACTTATAGCCAAAGGAAAAGCAGTTAGGTAACAGCTAGCTACAAAAAGTTAACTGAAAGCTAACGTTTAGAAAGTTAGCTTGAAGTTAGTTGGAAAGTAATGCAGAGCCGGCCAACTGACTACCGCCTAGGACATCGCAATGTTAAAATAGTTAGTTGCTTTCATTGAAAG
>CM037851.1:128898389-128946494 GCA_021234595.1 Delia radicum
TGGTTCTGTTCGCGCACTACGTCCATTTTACGGTCAATATAATTAACATTAATTTTCCTCGGTGTTCACATAACATTTACACCCACCCAATAAAACTTGGCTATGAACCTCAAAAACATCAACGAGTTCGTCAAATCTATATCTGATGGCGCGCAACAGCTGTGCTAAGAAGTATTATTTCACGCAATTCCCTTGTTGGCAATATTTAAAGCCCTACATATTTCGCCACCATTTCATCTCTACTATATACCCTTTTCAATTACAAACTACAACAGTGTATTTTTTAATATTAAGTTATAATCGTTTTGCATATCAAAAATGTTTGAAACTTTAAACGGCAACTTTTATTTAATTTTTATACACATCTCATCAAGGGTCATAAAATTGATTTACACTTAAAAACATATTTATTGTTCTTTTTTCATTATAGAGTGGACACATACCACTTTCAAAATAACAGCTGTTGTACATAAACATAATAATTTTTAGTTTTATTGTATATTGTCACATGATTAGTTCATTTACATAGAACATATTTAGTCTGTACATGATCAATCTTCTTGAAAAAATTAGTAACTTAATTGCGAATTAAGAGAAAACTTAAAGAACTTATTTCAAATCTTTCTGACAAATAAAGTTTGTGCAGTTTGTATAAGCCATGGAATACTGAGGAACACAATCATTAACTTATTTTTTTTTTTGAAAATGGACTCATGCCACTTTCATTTGTGGGTTATATTAACCGATTCTCATCAAATTTGCACATCTAAGTAAATGTGAACCAGTAATCTATTGCTAAGTTTTGTTCGACCGGATAAAAATTTCGGATATTCAAAAAAAAAAACATTTCGATAAAAATCGTGTACAAGATGTAAAATAATCAAACTTATTGTGAAATAAAAATAACCACAAAATTTAAAATTTGATTAAATTATTTCGTTGAATGAAAACAGTGGCATCAGAGAAAACACTTTAGTAGAGTAGTTTTTTGCTGAAAAAGTTCTAACAAAGTACTTTCTTGATAATAATAAAGTACAAAATATGAAAAACTTCTTAAAAATATGCACAATTTTAGCAAGGATGCTCAAAAATATTTCAAATAATTCGAGAAATTTTCGCATTGAAAGCTACAAATAAAAATTACGAATTTATTATACAAATGGCATTAGTTCAGAGCATTTTAGCCAAATGTAAGACAGATAGGTAAAATAGATCATTTTGCAAATAGTACTATCTTATACAGCTAAAAAATAGAACTTGCAATCTCTTTCAAAACTGGAACATATTTGTTTCCAAAAATTGGTGCACTCAGAGAACAAATTGGTTAAAATTAAATTAATTTTAAACAGTCGAGAATTATTGAATTCGGAGTGGTCTGGGAGGAGAACTGGAGAATATCATTTTCTCAACTGAAGAATATCATTTTCACAAAAGGCAACAATATGTAGTAGTCCTTCAGAAAAATATAAACACTCTATGTGTTCCTGAAGAAACTTTTCATCTGAGTTCAAAAGCGTTTTGCTACCTTATTGACGAATAAATTATTGAAACTACGTTTTTTTTATTTTAATTTTCAAATGTAGAGTCTTTTTATTTTAATCTTGAACAATTTACTACATTGCTTTTTTTTTGGTAAATTAACTTTTGACAAATATCTTAAAACGATTTAAGTTATTTTGTCAGAAGAGCTTTTTTGACAAAAATTGACACTGTTAGCTTGGTTTATTATTATTACCTTTTTTTAATATTAATATTATCCTAATTGGTCTCCTAAAAATACACACAATAAAATAAAATTTAAACAAAAAAAGCCTTTAAAAAAATGTCTTAACAAAAATAGTAATGTTTCTTGGCTAAATGTTCACCGAAATGTCTTTTTACAAATCAATCTGGATATTGTTACCGATTAACGTTGTATTTCGCTAAATAACCATGTATTTTTAATTTCAAAAGTTTATTTTTATTAAAGTATTTATTATATGTATTTCCAGCTACTTATCACTAATAAGTTTCCCAATTCATTTTTTCATGCTGCAGGAGAGCGCCTTATTTTGCGTTTGCAAAAACGGTAAATAATGAAGTGGCCGCCAGGATTACCGTGGTAGTCCGAATTTTAAATTATATTTTTTATCTATTGTATCTTTCTATCGGAAAAAGAATTTTTTTGACAATTTCTAAAGAGACACCCTACACCCTTAAAAATCAGCACTTATGTATCCATTTATGAACAAAACTACAAAATCCCAATACAAGATCCTGAATTTAACCAAAACCGCAATGTTTTTACATTTTAACCTAAATCTACACAAAATGTATCCACAATCGATGCATCGCATATTCGATACATTTTGAGTGTGGTGCTGTGTAATTTGAATTTCGAAACTAAATAATTTTGTTCGAAAGAAGACAGAAAATATTACGAAATCTATTTAAATTTCGTTTAGTTGTGAATGCGCCAAAAGCAATCCAAATGAATTACCGTACACTAAAGTCCACTGGTGCGTATAAGTTATATTGCACACAATTAATATAACTCACACCTATTGATTGTTATTGATTTTCTTGTATATATTCCACAGTTTGTTATTTCACTAATATTTTGAAAAGCCATTTCTTACTGGCTGCACGGATTGCTACAAACTTCATATAGACATAATCAACTTAATTTCAAGCTTAAGTTTCAAAAAAAGGCTCACTGGAGAATCATGCGCCGATCAGTTTGACTTCAAAAGCTTGGAGAGCTTGCCAATTTTATCAATCGATCTTAAAAAATTAAACATTTCTGTAATCTGCTTTAATTGACAGCAATAAATATGCATATGCTCATTTCAGTTATCTCTTAAATTGAATAAGTTCTACGCATTTGACAATCAAAATTTTGTATTTTTGCTATAACCTGGCCTGTTTTTTTTGCCAATGGGGACGGCGAATATAGTCCGATTGCGAATCTGTTCTGTGTATGTGTGTTATTCAAACAGAGTTTGATTATAATTTGATTGTTTTGAGTTCATTACAATTAAGCGAATTTTTATTGTGAGAAATTGATGAATTTTTTGTAGACCTTCCTTTTTTATATCAATTTCTGGTTTAAAGCCGATAATAATCCGATCACGCTAATATTTTGTACATGTAGCTGACGACTTTGTAAGAGACAACTTAAGGGGGGCAGAGAAAACAAACTTTTTTTAAAATTCATAACTCAGTCAGAAACACACATTTTTCCAGAAAAATATATTTTTCACTCCAACATGGTTTTATAGAGCTCCAAACTGGCAGCAGAGAAAAAAACGGGGCCTCGTGGTTGCAGCGCAAAAATTGTCCGATCTGGAAAATAATGACTTTTTTAAATCTTATCAAAATTGGTTATCGTACGACACGAGCTTTTTTTTTAAATTTTTTTTCAATTTTTGGTGATGTTCCAAATTTAAAAGTGTGTTTTTTTCGAAAAAAGTATTGACTTTAAAATTCATAAAAAATCGAAAAAAAATGTAAACAAAAAAGCTTGTGTCATACGATAGCGAATCAAGTTTAAAAAAATACAAAAAAATCGTCAAAAAATGAACCCGCTAGTGCCGCAACCAGTACGAAAACATGGTTCGAGATAAACGCGTTCAAAGTTTGTGAACAAAGAAAAAAAATTTTACATTCAATCTGCCATGACTGCTTCGTACTGTATGCCTTCATTATCTTGTGTTGTGCTGTTTATTATAGTTTTTTGCAATCGTTTAGCAATTCGGGCTTCTTTTGAAGCTTCATATGCCAAAAGTCCACCAAAAGTCAGGTAGCAAGTAAAACAAGTATATACCAGCTGCCGTACGTTGGTAGCGCGAAAATTAAAAATGCACTCTCACTAATCCGGCTGTAACTTTTGAACCCGTAGGAATTTTTCCATGAAATTTTTGTTCTTATAATCTAAAGAATATTTACTAAAATACAAAATTATAAAAAAAATGTCGATTTCAAAAAAACGGCCAATGTCATGTCCCCCCTTAATTCAATTTTAAATATAAATAAAAATTGCAAGTAATAATGTCTGTCGGAAATTTTTCAATGTCATTACTAACAATATACCTTGTTTTTAATCTTGGCACAACTGGCATATCAACGTATTTAAGATAATTTATTGTTAAGTGATTTAATCTCCTGTTCCAAGATCCTATTTTTCCTTATGTCAACGGTAATGAAATGTTTTATTATAAACACTTTTATACATTTCATTGGTATTTATATTTATATTTATCAATTACATTTAATTATGTTAATTTCTACTTCCAAATAAAAAATTAAAATGTCTGTTACACTACTCGACGGCCAAAAAACATATATTTTATGATTAAAATTCTGACAAGCATTTTTTCCTCAATTATAATTTTTTAAATATCGCGGTTTTTTATCATTCATTTACACCATTTTTCTGTATAAGAAGACAAGAATGGAGCAAAATTGATGATTAATATGTTTTTTGTTAATGCTCTGAATATTCTGGAGGCGCTAGCTTTACTAAAACTTCGGGGTTCTGATGAGATCTTTAGCTAAATCGAAATACTAGTATCAACTTAGCTAACATGTTTGATTTGCGTTATTTTTATATATATACGAAGGTTGAAAGCTCGTTATAAATTAAAAATTACGTTGTATTAGGGGTAGTTTTTAATTGAGTAGAGCACATTAACAAAATAAATATTAAAATTTAGGATGTTTGCCTGGTCAACTAATAAATTATATATTGTTCTTAAAATGGTTAAATGCTAAGTTAAATACGGTTTCGCAGATATTCCCATAAAGATATTTAAAAAAAAATATATAATTTTGTAAAATCAATGAAAAGTTTTTATATTTTCATGAATATAGTGAATGATTTTGTTTTAGTGTATTTAATATGTATATTTACATATTTAGATGCAAAAATTTAACCAACTAAGAATTTACTTAAAACGCAATCTACTGCCACAAATTTTTAGCATCCATTAAATGATTGTTTATCAATGTTATTATTATTTTATTAGAGGTTTATTGTTGATGGTATTGTTGTTGTTGCCAATATGTGTATGTAAGGGTATTGATTTTGTTTGCATATATGATTTAATAATATAAAGTGTTTTTGTTTTATAAACATTTGACTAAAAACATATAAAATCAACCATTCGATTTGATTCGCCTTTTCCGATTTCAACCAAACTTTTTTGGTACCGTAAAATAACTCCCAAATAAAAAAAGTACCAAAAAATAAATGAAATATCTCCCAAACTTTGTTCATATAAATTCGGACTTCTTTCATTATGAAAATTGAAAATTTGCAATGTAGTTAGAAAATACACTCATTCTTCTCTACCACGCCTTTCACAATTAAAAATTAAATAAAATTGCATATTAATTATATGACAATATGGTTTGAGAGTATCATTGAGTAATCTGAATTGTCTTACCTTTCCATATCATGATCAAAGAGCACAAGTTTATGATCATAAAGCATCATATTATGATCATTTTGTATTAAAATGTATGCAGTAAATACAGTTATTGATAAAGGAATTTTTTTTGTTTTTTTATCTATTAAATCATTTATGAATAGGATCATCTGTAAGGATGTGTCGAAAAATTTATTTTTCGAATTGCGAGTGCGAATTTGGTTTAAAAATAAATATTTCGCCTGCGGAGCAACTATTTAATTTTCATAAAGAAAAACTAACATCTTATTGATTTATGTCTTCTTAAAAATTAAAAGTTGTTTGACCCCCATCCTCCTTTTTACAAAGGAAATCTAACAAATTATTAAAACAATTTAAATTTATATTTTAAACTTTGATATTTTGCATACAGACAGGTTTAAAAATAAATATTTCGCCTGCGGAGCAACTATCTAATTTTCATAAAGAAAATCTAACACCTAATCGATTTATGTCTTCCTAAAAATTAAAAATGAAAAGTTGTTTGACACCAATCTCAATTTCACAAAGGAAATCTAACAACTTCGACATTTTGCATACAGACTTAACGCTGGGCGGAAGAGATGTTTAAAATTACATGTCGTGAGTTCAAAATTATGAATGGCAAATTTAAAACCGTAGAGAAACATCGTCGGGTTAAGAGGGGCGGTGCGGTGTGCTTCGCACCCGGAGTCCGCGCCCACGTTGCTCTTCCCTTTTCTAAATAATGACGATATTCTAGACAAAATTTAAATTTTTAATAGAGTTTTCCAAATTTTTTCGCTTTGACGAATAAAAGTTAACAAAAAGCTATGCAAATCAATTCTGATATTTTGAACTTGATATATTTGAATTGGGAATTATTAAATTTCTGTTGTGAATTATTTCATTGGGAATTGCTTAGTTTTTATTAGGACTTATTATTTAATTATGAAATATCTAACAAATCTTGGGATTGATTTAATTTTTTCTTTGCGAGTTATTTCACTTTTTAAAGTTGGGAGTTATTTAATTTTTGTTGGGACTTATTTCATTATGAGTTATTTTCTATATCTTATTTTTTCCAAACCACTCAGTTTTATATTACATTCACATAAATCAGTGATTTTAAGTCACGCATATTTGTTTATCATGCTCTTATCTCTAATAACTACTATTACACTAACAATATTTTTTTTTTGTAAAGATTAATTAGGCAAATTTTTTTGCTAAATATTAATAAATAAGAACAGCAACAATAAATCTGTTAACTTTACATAATTTTAGTTATATTCGATGGGAATTTTAGTTAGTTGAAAATAGCATTTTACTCTGTAAAATTAGCAAACACTTTATAAAAATAAATATACAAAAACTGTAATATTAACAAAATTTCTGCTATACGTACCTAAAATTTAGTAGAATGCAAATAACAGTTTACTTTGCAAAAACCAACAGAAATTTTTGCTAAAAAAATTGTAGATTGTTGATTTCATATGGAAAGACTTTTATGCGCATTCAAAAAAAAAACTAAAAAAAAAAAACATTAATAATTTCACATTTTCTAATGATTTTTTTGTCTACTAATTTTTAGTGAATGTTTTTGCTGATTTTAGCAGATTATTTTGTTACTTTCAGTTAACTAAAATTTAGCTCAAATATAACAGAATATTTGTGAATTCAACAAATTTATTTTTGCTATTCTTACACGCACACTATTTTTCCGTAAATACTACTGAATATACACATTAAATTACTAGAAAATCAGTTGAAAAAAGGACTACTTATTTGTATTTTTTAATTTATTTTCAGCTGTTGAAAATTTAATTCACAAAATCGATAAAAATAATAGATTGTTTTCGTTTATTTGAATACATAATATAATATAAAAACGCTTTGTTTTAAATTGAAAACTTTAACTGAATATTTTAACTATTACGAAAAGTCCGATTTTTTTGTTTATTTTGCTTATTTAAGAACAGACATAATGTTAAAAAATATATTTCTTAAATAATTTAACTGTATATTCCATTTTAAACAAATTTACCGATTAACTTTTTAAATAACTGTTGGACTTTTATGGGAAAAGTTCTTGTGAGTGTACTATTGACCAATTACACTAGTTTACACCGAAAATGTACATTTGATGAGAGTTGATTTTCCTTATGTAATTTCTCCCGCTGAATTCGAAAATCAAGGTTAAATTTTTTTTTATTTTTTGAGATATTGTAAGTTTTTCATTTTTTCGAGATTTTTCTACTTGACGAATCATATCTGGAGCTATTGGGCCGTTCTTGGTACCCAAATGCAAGGTGTTGAGATGACGAACAACCATGTATAATCGGATCTTTGATTGGTAAAGGTACCGTGAAATAACTCCCAAATGAAATATCTCCCAAAAAAAAACTGAAATAACTCCCAAAAATTTTCCATATAAATTGGGGTTTATTTCATTATGAAATAACTCCCAATGCGTTAGGACTTATTTCACAATCTTCTGTTAGAAATTATTTCATTATGAAATAACTCCCAAATGAAATAATTCCCAACCAGGTTTTGTTGGGAGTTATTTCACTCCTTTTTGGCATTGGGAGTTATTTCACTTTTGTTGGGACTTATTTCATTTTCATTTTAAAATGTGATTTTATCGTTGGGAGTTATTTCATTTTTGTTGGGAGTTATTTCATTTCTATTAAAATTACATTTTGGTAAATTTTATGCATTTGCAACGGTTCTTAAAATTGTCGTAAAGTAAATAATAGCAATACAATGAGTTATTTTACCAAAAGGAACGCAGTTCTTGCTAGAATTTTGATAAGTAAAGATCGGTATTAAAGTGATGCAAAACAATGGCAAATCTTGAATTTGAAATAATAAGTGGCAAAAGAAGAAAACGTGTTACGCCATAAGGTCCATAGACATTATACTCCAGTGTGGAAACATATCAGTAATTTTGAAGTTTCTTTTGTGTCGCACGCAGAAAAAACTTTATTTCGCGAAGCCGCCTGCCGCGTTCTACGGAGGAAAAAAACCGCTAAGAACGGCAGAAGGCCGCCACCCAGAAGAACTTGTTTTTCAAATCAGATGTCGAATCCGTTGAAATCTTATATTTTTAAGACATCAAGTAATTTGTAAAAACAAGTTTTTCTGTGTGGCGGCCTTCGGCCGCTATTAGGGGTTTTTTTTCTCCGTCGGAATATATTATTTTATTCGACAATTTATGTGTACAATCACCAAACTACTGCTCAGTATAGGCAAACCCTACGCAACTGTTACCTTATGTCACCAAAAAATTAAGACCATTGATAGGGCCATCAAGGATTTTGGGATGAAGCAATGTTGGGAGACTATGTATAGTTACTCACTAGAGAAACGGATCCCAAAAGCAACCGAAGACAAAGCAAGAGCCACAACTATTTCTAACACACAAAAATGTCAAGAATGTATTGCAAGCGTTTAAACCCAAAAAATTGTCAAAAAAAAATAAAATATTCGGAAAATATGAGATTTGGATTTATTCACTCAATTGCTTATAACTTTGTCATTTTTCGGTTGATTTTCTTCTAGTTGGTCTTCGTTCTTACGTAAATGCAGCATCTTTACGTACATGATGAGAAACCAGATGTTTTTTTTTTTAACGATTTGTACTTTTCCGTCGGCACAGAATCACTTTAAAATTTGTTTTTTTGAAAATGTGCCCTATTTTCATCGATATATTCTAAACCGCTTTACCAATCAAAGATCCGATTATACGTGTTTGTTCAATACCTTGAATTTGGGTACCAAGAACGACCAATTAGACATTTCTAGCTCGGGATATGATTGTCAAGTGAAAAAAGGTCAAAAAAATAAAAAATTACAATATCTCAAAAACTCAAAAAAATAGCTGGACAAAGCAAATTACACCACTAGTGCTAGGCTTTTTGACGACTCAGTTAAGCTTTTAGGTGAAAACTTTGCTTTTTATATCAGATGCGGCCCGGGCAATACAGACATTTTACCCAAAAATAACTCATTTGACTTGTCTTGCTCACGGACTGCACCGAGTATATGAGCAAATACGAGGCCTGTATGCTAACGTCGATAGGTTAATTGCAAATGTAAAAAAAGTATTTTTAAAGGCTCCGTCTAGAGTAGAGATTTTTAAGGATCTAGAACCAGGGCCTCCACTTCCCCCTCAACCAATAACCACACGATGGGGAACTTAGCTCACGGCCGTAAACTACTATGCACACAACTATGAAAAGATTGTGCGAGTTTTTGATGCGTTGCAAAATGAGGAAGCAGCCTCAATAAAAATATCGCAAGACCTTCTACGTGACAGCACAGTCAAAGCTGATTTAAGTTTTATTGCATCAAGTTATGGATTTCTTAAAGCATCAATAACTAAACAAGAAACTTCTGGACTACAACTTGCTGTGCAGATTAAGGTGGTAACAGACGCTATGGAAGCAATTAACGTCAACGCCTGGCCGTTGACGTTCAAAAAAACTTGCTACTGTAATTGAAAAGAACTGTGGTTTTGCTTTATTGAAGAATTTTTCAGCAAGTTTGACTGGAGTATCCGTCCAAAATGCAGTAACAAAAGTATACCATTCGAGAAACGTTAGCTTTCAAATTTGCACCAATTACTTCCGTTGATGTCGAAAGAACTTTCTCGATGTACAAGAGCGTTTTACGATCAAAAAGACAAAGCTTCCTGTTTCAATATTTGAGCGAAATCTTTGTGATTTATTGCAACAATAATTTAAATTAATTTTGTACTCTTTTATTTTGTATTCTAGTCAGTTTGAATTTTTTATGACACATTTTGTTATTTATTTTGTTATTTTTTTGTTTAATTTTGGAATTAAATTAAAATATAATATAAATATAATGAAATTTTATTTAATCTGGTTGGTGGTTAATTTTATTTGTTACGTTTGTTCATATTTTCGAATTAAAACAAAATATCTATAATTTTTTATGAACATATTTTGCGTTTTATAAAGCATATTTTTAACGCTTAAAAGCGTTTTTTCAATGCATATTTTAGGCGCTTAAAACTAATTTTTTAGAGCATATTTTTGGTTGCCCTAGTAATGACTATTATCAGGGCAGGAGCTTCATGCACTTAAAACCCTGTTTTCGGCACCTATAATATGCATGAAAATTTTTAAAAAATGCAGTAATAATTAGAAAAATTTGAACTTAATTTTATATTTTTTATTTAATTAAACACAAAAACAAAATATTGTTTTCTTAAAATACAAAATATAAAAGGAATAAATAAACTTTAAAATAAAATCTTTCTTTATATGAATATGTTTTTTTTTATATTTTCAAACGTCAAATTCAATCTATTTGTTCTCAAAAGGTTTTTAAATATAGAAAATTGCAGAAAACGTCGATGTGTATAGATTTTGTGAGTTGATATCACATCTCTCTTCTACAAATCTGAACTGGGATTTTAAATATTTCAAAGAAAAATAACACATAGACGTGAAAATGAATGCACTTTAAATTGACTATTTTTCAGGTTTTTAAGCAATTTTAATTAAATTTAAATAACATTAATTGTTTATTACAACTACCAAAAGCCTTTTACAAGTAACAAAAATTTTAATAATTCATATTGAAAAATATGTTTCTAAAAATCCCTTACAACTGGTTCTCTTAATCCCTATATGCATGTGAAATTTAAATGTAAGAACATTTTTCGTCCATGTGTGTTATATTTTGAACACACAGAAAAAAACACGTGAATATTTGCAATCTGAAATTCTTCTACTATGACTGTAATCGGTTTGTTTAACGAAATTACTTTAAAAGAAATGAATTTTAGTTGCAACCCACAAAATAATCAGAAATTATATTAAAATATGGTTGAATTAACAAAGTTTAGTTGTTTTCGCCAACAAAATACGTTTTTTAATTCGGTTGGCATTTTATTTTTCTGTGTATAGACATATTCTCTAGAATGTCTATTAATCATTACCATTTTCAGCAAATTTTGTGAACTCGAGTTTTTGTTACCGTTTTTCAGTCTTTAAAAAATCCAAAAAACATTTTAAAAGTAGTGAAAAGTCATATTTCTTAATCAGATTTACAATTTCAAAGATTTAAAAAGCATTTGAAAGAATCAATTTTCTTCTTTGCGATTTGCAATTAAAAAACAACCATTTTTTCTTTGTGAAAATGCATTCATTATGCAAATGAAATTTTTGAATGCATGTTACAAACTATTTTAAGTGTATGTATCCATTCATGGACATGTTTGAACTCATTCATGCTTATGTTTGAAGTCATTCGAGCTCATACATGTTCATATACAACCATATAGGATTCATATATGCGCATAGGTGTTCACAGGTAATCATACATATAAATATTACCTCAAATTTTCGTTGTAGTAACTTATGGAAATGTATGGAACACGTATGGATATGTAAAGGGTGTTTTTTATACAGGCATAGAACTTTAAGTTGTCAACACTTGTTTAACTGGCTGTCCAGTGATGTATGTATAGTTAGGTTTGACATTTCAACATGAATAGACTGACGCCTTCCAAATTGTGCAAAATTTATTTTGAAAATCATGGTTCTGTTCAAAATCATGGTTCTGTTCGCGCACTACGTCCATTTACGGTCAATATAATTAACATTAATTTTCCTCGGTGTTCACATAACATTTACACCCACCCAATAAAACTTGGCTATGAACTCAAAAACATCAACGAGTTCGTCAAATCTATATCTGATGGCGCGCAACAGCTGTGCTAAGAAGTATTATTTCACGCAATTCCCTTGTTGCAATATTTAAAGCCCTACATATTTCGCCACCTTTCATCTCTACTATATACCCTTTTCAATTACAAACTACAACAGTGTATTTTTTAATATTAAGTTATAAATCGTTTTGCATATCAAAATGTTTGAAACTTTAAACGGCAACTTTTATTTAATTTTTTATACACATCTCATCAAGGGTCATAAAATTGATTTACACTTAAAAACATATTTATTGTTCTTTTTTTCATTATAGAGTGGACACATACCACTTTCAAAATAACAGCTGTTGTACATAAACATAATAATTTTTAGTTTTATTGTATATTGTCACATGATTAGTTCATTTACATAGAACATATTTAGTCTGTACATGATCAATCTTCTTGAAAAAAATTAGTAACTTAATTGCGAATTAAGAGAAAAACTTAAAGAACTTATTTCAAATCTTTCTGACAAATAAAGTTTGTGCAGTTTGTATAAGCCATGGAATACTGAGGAACACAATCATTAACTTATTTTTTTTTTTGAAAATGGACTCATGCCACTTTCATTTGTGGGTTAATATTAACCGATTCTCATCAAATTTGCACATCTAAGTAAATGTGAACCAGTAATCTATGCTAAGTTTTGTTCGATCCGGATAAAAATTTCGGATATTCAAAAAAAAAACATTTCGATAAAAATCGTGTACAAGATGTAAAATAATCAAACTTATTGTGAAATAAAAATAACCACAAAATTTAAAATTTGATTAAATTATTTCGTTGAATGAAAACAGTGGCATCAGAGAAAACACTTTAGTAGAGTAGTTTTTTGCTGAAAAAGTTCTAACAAAGTACTTTCTTGATAATAATAAAGTACAAAATATGAAAAACTTCTTAAAAATATGCACAATTTTAGCAAGGATGCTCAAAAATATTTCAAATAATTCGAGAAATTTTCGCATTGAAAGCTACAAATAAAAATTACGAATTTATTATACAAATGGCATTAGTTCAGAGCATTTTAGCCAAATGTAAGACAGATAGGTAAAATAGATCATTTTGCAAATAGTACTATCTTATACAGCTAAAAAATAGAACTTGCAATCTCTTTCAAAACTGGAACATATTTGTTTCCAAAAATTGGTGCACTCAGAGAACAAATTGGTTAAAATTTAAATTAATTTTAAACAGTCGAGAATTATTGAATTCGGAGTGGTCTGGGAGGAGAACTGGAGAATATCATTTTCTCAACTGAAGAATATCATTTTCACAAAAGGCAACAATATGTAGTAGTCCTTCAGAAAATATAAACACTCTATGTGTTCCTGAAGAAACTTTTCATCTGAGTTCAAAAGCGTTTTGCTACCTTATTGACGAATAAATTATTGAAACTACGTTTTTTTATTTTAATTTTCAAATGTAGAGTCTTTTATTTTAATCTTGAACAATTTACTACATTGCTTTTTTTTTGGTAAATTAACTTTTGACAAATATCTTAAAACGATTTAAGTTATTTTGTCAGAAGAGCTTTTTTGACAAAAATTGACACTGTTAGCTTGGTTTATTATTATTACCTTTTTTTAATATTAATATTATCCTAATTGGTCTCCTAAAAATACACACAATAAAATAAAATTTAAACAAAAAAAGCCTTTAAAAAATGTCTTAACAAAAATAGTAATGTTTCTTGGCTAAATGTTCACCGAAATGTCTTTTTACAAATCAATCTGGATATTGTTACCGATTAACGTTGTATTTCGCTAAATAACCATGTATTTTTAATTTCAAAAGTTTATTTTTATTAAAGTATTTATTATATGTATTTCCAGCTACTTATCACTAATAAGTTTCCCAATTCATTTTTTCATGCTGCAGGAGAGCGCCTTATTTTGCGTTTGCAAAAACGGTAAATAATGAAGTGGCCGCCAGGATTACCGTGGTAGTCCGAATTTTAAATTATATTTTTTATCTATTGTATCTTTCTATCGGAAAAAGAATTTTTTTGACAATTTCTAAAGAGACACCCTACACCCTTAAAAATCAGCACTTATGTATCCATTTATGAACAAAACTACAAAATCCCAATACAAGATCCTGAATTTAACCAAAACCGCAATGTTTTTACATTTTAACCTAAATCTACACAAAATGTATCCACAATCGATGCATCGCATATTCGATACATTTTGAGTGTGGTGCTGTGTAATTTGAATTTCGAAACTAAATAATTTTGTTCGAAAGAAGACAGAAAATATTACGAAATCTATTTAAATTTCGTTTAGTTGTGAATGCGCCAAAAGCAATCCAAATGAATTACCGTACACTAAAGTCCACTGGTGCGTATAAGTTATATTGCACACAATTAATATAACTCACACCTATTGATTGTTATTGATTTTCTTGTATATATTCCACAGTTTGTTATTTCACTAATATTTGAAAAGCCATTTCTTACTGGCTGCACGGATTGCTACAAAACTTCATATAGACATAATCAACTTAATTTCAAGCTTAAGTTTCAAAAAAAGGCTCACTGGAGAAATCATGCGCCGATCAGTTTGACTTCAAAAGCTTGGAGAGCTTGCCAATTTTATCAATCGATCTTAAAAAATTAAACATTTCTGTAATCTGCTTTTAATTGACAGCAATAAATATGCATATGCTCATTTCAGTTATCTCTTAAATTGAATAAGTTCTACGCATTTGACAATCAAAATTTTGTATTTTTGCTATAACCTGGCCTGTTTTTTTTTGCCAATGGGGACGGCGAATATAGTCCGATTGCGAATCTGTTCTGTGTATGTGTGTTATTCAAACAGAGTTTGATTATAATTTGATTGTTTGAGTTCATTACAATTAAGCGAATTTTTATTGTGAGAAATTGATGAATTTTTGTAGACCTTCCTTTTTTATATCAATTTCTGGTTAAAGCCGATAATAATCCGATCACGCTAATATTTTGTACATGTAGCTGACGACTTTGTAAGAGACAACTTAAGGGGGGCAGAGAAAACAAACTTTTTTTAAAATTCATAACTCAGTCAGAAACACACATTTTTCCAGAAAAATATATTTTTCACTCCAACATGGTTTTATAGAGCTCCAAACTGGCAGCAGAGAAAAAAACGGGGCCTCGTGGTTGCAGCGCAAAAATTGTCCGATCTGGAAAATAATGACTTTTTTAAATCTTATCAAAATTGGTTATCGTACGACACGAGCTTTTTTTTAAATTTTTTTTCAATTTTTGGTGATGTTCCAAATTTAAAAGTGTGTTTTTTCGAAAAAAGTATTGACTTTAAAAATTCATAAAAAATCGAAAAAAAATGTAAACAAAAAAAGCTTGTGTCATACGATAGCGAATCAAGTTTAAAAAAATACAAAAAAAATCGTCAAAAAATGAACCCGCTAGTGCCGCAACCAGTACGAAAACATGGTTTCGAGATAAACGCGTTCAAAGTTTGTGAACAAAGAAAAAAAATTTTACATTCAATCTGCCATGACTGCTTCGTACTGTATGCCTTCATTATCTTGTGTTGTGCTGTTTATTATAGTTTTTTGCAATCGTTTAGCAATTCGGGCTTCTTTTGAAGCTTCATATGCCAAAAGTCCACCAAAAGTCAGGTAGCAAGTAAAACAAGTATATACCAGCTGCCGTACGTTGGTAGCGCGAAAATTAAAAATGCACTCTCACTAATCCGGCTGTAACTTTTGAACCCGTAGGAATTTTTCCATGAAATTTTTGTTCTTATAATCTAAAGAATATTTACTAAAATACAAAATTATAAAAAAAATGTCGATTTCAAAAAAACGGCCAATGTCATGTCCCCCCTTAATTCAATTTTAAATATAAATAAAAATTGCAAGTAATAATGTCTGTCGGAAATTTTTCAATGTCATTACTAACAATATACCTTGTTTTTAATCTTGGCACAACTGGCATATCAACGTATTTAAGATAATTTATTGTTAAGTGATTTAATCTCCTGTTCCAAGATCCTATTTTTCCTTATGTCAACGGTAATGAAATGTTTTATTATAAACACTTTTATACATTTCATTGGTATTTATATTTATATTTATCAATTACATTTAATTATGTTAATTTCTACTTCCAAATAAAAATTAAATGTCTGTTACACTACTCGACGGCCAAAAAACATATATTTTATGATTAAAATTCTGACAAGCATTTTTTTCCTCAATTATAATTTTTTAAATATCGCGGTTTTTATCATTCATTTACACCATTTTTCTGTATAAGAAGACAAGAATGGAGCAAAATTGATGATTAATATGTTTTTTGTTAATGCTCTGAATATTCTGGAGGCGCTAGCTTTACTAAAACTTCGGGTTCTGATGAGATCTTTAGCTAAATCGAAATACTAGTATCAACTTAGCTAACATGTTTGATTTGCGTTATTTTTATATATATACGAAGGTTGAAAGCTCGTTATAAATTAAAAATTACGTTGTATTAGGGTAGTTTTTAATTGAGTAGAGCACATAACAAAATAAATATTAAAATTTAGGATGTTTGCCTGGTCAACTAATAAATTATATATTGTTCTTAAATGGTTAAATGCTAAGTTAAATACGGTTTCGCAGATATTCCCATAAAGATATTTAAAAAAAATATATAATTTTGTAAAATCAATGAAAAGTTTTTATATTTTCATGAATATAGTGAATGATTTTGTTTTAGTGTATTTAATATGTATATTTACATATTTAGATGCAAAAATTTAACCAACTAAGAATTTACTTAAAACGCAATCTACTGCCACAAATTTTTAGCATCCATTAAATGATTGTTTATCAATGTTATTATTATTTTATTAGAGGTTTATGTTGATGGTATTGTTGTTGTTGCCAATATGTGTATGTAAGGGTATTGATTTTGTTTGCATATATGATTTAATAATATAAAGTGTTTTTGTTTTATAAACATTTGACTAAAAACATATAAAATCAACCATTCGATTTGATTCGCCTTTTCCGATTTCAACCAAACTTTTTTGGTACCGTAAATAACTCCCAAATAAAAAAAGTACCAAAAAATAAATGAAATATCTCCCAAACTTTGTTCATATAAATTCGGACTTCTTTCATTATGAAAATTGAAAATTTGCAATGTAGTTAGAAAATACACTCATTCTTCTCTACCACGCCTTTCACAATTAAAAATTAAATAAAATTGCATATTAATTATATGACAATATGGTTTGAGAGTATCATTGAGTAATCTGAATTGTCTTACCTTTCCATATCATGATCAAAGAGCACAAGTTTATGATCATAAAGCATCATATTATGATCATTTTGTATTAAAATGTATGCAGTAAATACAGTTATTGATAAAGGAATTTTTTTTGTTTTTTTATCTATTAAATCATTTATGAATAGGAATCATCTGTAAGGATGTGTCGAAAAATTTATTTTTCGAATTGCGAGTGCGAATTGGTTTAAAAATAAATATTTCGCCTGCGGAGCAACTATTTAATTTTCATAAAGAAAAACTAACATCTTATTGATTTATGTCTTCTTAAAAATTAAAAGTTGTTTGACCCCCATCCTCCTTTTTACAAAGGAAATCTAACAAATTATTAAAACAATTTAAATTTATATTTTAAACTTTGATATTTTGCATACAGACAGGTTTAAAAATAAATATTTCGCCTGCGGAGCAACTATCTAATTTTCATAAAGAAAATCTAACACCTAATCGATTTATGTCTTCCTAAAAATTAAAAATGAAAAGTTGTTTGACACCAATCTCAATTTCACAAAGGAAATCTAACAACTTCGACATTTTGCATACAGACTTAACGCTGGGCGGAAGAGATGTTTAAAATTACATGTCGTGAGTTCAAAATTATGAATGGCAAATTTAAAACCGTAGAGAAACATCGTCGGGTTAAGAGGGGCGGTGCGGTGTGCTTCGCACCCGGAGTCCGCGCCCACGTTGCTCTTCCCTTTTCTAAATAATGACGATATTCTAGACAAATTTAAATTTTTAATAGAGTTTTCCAAATTTTTTCGCTTTGACGAATAAAAGTTAACAAAAAGCTATGCAAATCAATTCTGATATTTTGAACTTGATATATTTGAATTGGGAATTATTAAATTTCTGTTGTGAATTATTTCATTGGGAATTGCTTAGTTTTTATTAGGACTTATTATTTAATTATGAAATATCTAACAAATCTTGGGATTGATTTAATTTTTTCTTTGCGAGTTATTTCACTTTTTAAAGTTGGGAGTTATTTAATTTTTGTTGGGACTTATTTCATTATGAGTTATTTTCTATATCTTATTTTTTCCAAACCACTCAGTTTTATATTACATTCACATAAATCAGTGATTTTAAGTCACGCATATTTGTTTATCATGCTCTTATCTCTAATAACTACTATTACACTAACAATATTTTTTTTTTGTAAAGATTAATTAGGCAAATTTTTTTGCTAAATATTAATAAAATAAGAACAGCAACAATAAATCTGTTAACTTTACATAATTTTAGTTATATTCGATGGGAATTTTAGTTAGTTGAAAATAGCATTTTACTCTGTAAAATTAGCAAACACTTTATAAAAATAAATATACAAAAACTGTAATATTAACAAATTTCTGCTATACGTACCTAAAATTTAGTAGAATGCAAATAACAGTTTACTTTGCAAAAAACCAACAGAAATTTTTGCTAAAAAAATTGTAGATTGTTGATTTCATATGGAAAGACTTTTATGCGCATTCAAAAAAAAAAAACTAAAAAAAAAAAACATTAATAATTTCACATTTTCTAATGATTTTTTGTCTACTAATTTTTAGTGAATGTTTTTGCTGATTTTAGCAGATTATTTTGTTACTTTCAGTTAACTAAAATTTAGCTCAAATATAACAGAATATTTGTGAATTCAACAAATTTATTTTGCTATTCTTACACGCACACTATTTTTCCGTAAATACTACTGAATATACACATTAAATTACTAGAAAATCAGTTGAAAAAAGGACTACTTATTTGTATTTTTTAATTTATTTTCAGCTGTTGAAAATTTAATTCACAAAATCGATAAAAATAATAGATTGTTTTCGTTTATTTGAATACATAATATAATATAAAAACGCTTTGTTTTAAATTGAAAACTTTAACTGAATATTTTAACTATTACGAAAAGTCCGATTTTTTTGTTTATTTTGCTTATTTAAGAACAGACATAATGTTAAAAAATATATTTCTTAAATAATTTAACTGTATATTCCATTTTAACAAATTTACCGATTAACTTTTTAAATAACTGTTGGACTTTTATGGGAAAAGTTCTTGTGAGTGTACTATTGACCAATTACACTAGTTTACACCGAAAATGTACATTTGATGAGAGTTGATTTTCCTTATGTAATTTCTCCCGCTGAATTCGAAAATCAAGGTTAAATTTTTTTTTATTTTTTGAGATATTGTAAGTTTTTCATTTTTTCGAGATTTTTCTACTTGACGAATCATATCTGGAGCTATTGGGCCGTTCTTGGTACCCAAATGCAAGGTGTTGAGATGACGAACAACCATGTATAATCGGATCTTTGATTGGTAAAGGTACCGTGAAATAACTCCCAAATGAAATATCTCCCAAAAAAAAACTGAAATAACTCCCAAAATTTTCCATATAAATTGGGGTTTATTTCATTATGAAATAACTCCCAATGCGTTAGGACTTATTTCACAATCTTCTGTTAGAAATTATTTCATTATGAAATAACTCCCAAATGAAATAATTCCCAACCAGGTTTTGTTGGGAGTTATTTCACTCCTTTTTGGCATTGGGAGTTATTTCACTTTTGTTGGGACTTATTTCATTTTCATTTTAAAATGTGATTTTATCGTTGGGAGTTATTTCATTTTTGTTGGGAGTTATTTCATTTCTATTAAAATTACATTTTGGTAAATTTTATGCATTTGCAACGGTTCTTAAAATTGTCGTAAAGTAAATAATAGCAATACAATGAGTTATTTTACCAAAAGGAACGCAGTTCTTGCTAGAATTTTGATAAGTAAAGATCGGTATTAAAGTGATGCAAAACAATGGCAAATCTTGAATTTGAAATAATAAGTGGCAAAAGAAGAAAACGTGTTACGCCATAAGGTCCATAGACATTATACTCCAGTGTGGAAACATATCAGTAATTTTGAAGTTTCTTTTGTGTCGCACGCAGAAAAAACTTTATTTCGCGAAGCCGCCTGCCGCGTTCTACGGAGGAAAAAACCGCTAAGAACGGCAGAAGGCCGCCACCCAGAAGAACTTGTTTTTCAAATCAGATGTCGAATCCGTTGAAATCTTATATTTTTAAGACATCAAGTAATTTGTAAAAACAAGTTTTTCTGTGTGGCGGCCTTCGGCCGCTATTAGGGGTTTTTTTTCTCCGTCGGAATATATTATTTTATTCGACAATTTATGTGTACAATCACCAAACTACTGCTCAGTATAGGCAAACCCTACGCAACTGTTACCTATGTCACCAAAAAATTAAGACCATTGATAGGGCCATCAAGGATTTTGGGATGAAGCAATGTTGGGAGACTATGTATAGTTACTCACTAGAGAAACGGATCCCAAAAGCAACCGAAGACAAAGCAAGAGCCACAACTATTTCTAACACACAAAAATGTCAAGAATGTATTGCAAGCGTTTAAAACCCAAAAAATTGTCAAAAAAAAATAAAATATTCGGAAAATATGAGATTTGGATTTATTCACTCAATTGCTTATAACTTTGTCATTTTTCGGTTGATTTTCTTCTAGTTGGTCTTCGTTCTTACGTAAATGCAGCATCTTTACGTACATGATGAGAAACCAGATGTTTTTTTTTTAACGATTTGTACTTTTCCGTCGGCACAGAATCACTTTAAAATTTGTTTTTTTTGAAAATGTGCCCTATTTTCATCGATATATTCTAAACCGCTTTACCAATCAAAGATCCGATTATACGTGTTTGTTCAATACCTTGAATTTGGGTACCAAGAACGACCAATTAGACATTTCTAGCTCGGGATATGATTTGTCAAGTGAAAAAAGGTCAAAAAAATAAAAAATTACAATATCTCAAAAACTCAAAAATTTAACCTTGATTTTTGAATTCAGCGGGAGAGAAAACATAAGGAATCTATCTTTAATTCATTTTATAAATAATGAAGGTACTAACGATGGTAATTTGCACACGAAGCAAATATGCACAGTTTGCATCGTCAATATTGCTCAAAGTTGAGAAAGTGCAAATAACCGACTGTGAATATGTGCAAAGTGTGAAAATTGCCATCGTGAATACCCTCAATGTTTAAAATTTCAAATTTACACAATTTATCGAATATGATTAGCCATTTATTTAGAATATTATACAAATGAACATAAATTTGTTTGTAGATTGCATTTCATTAGATATCGATTCTAATTGTAATATATTTTGAAATAAATGAATAGTTAATACTAAATATTGTTATCGAGTAAAACCATAATTGATGTTATTGCTAAAATATTATGTGGTTTTACATAGGAATTTAGAATATTGTAAAATTGTAAAAACATTACAAAATGTGTACAAATTTACAATATCTTTCAAATTTCTAAACACTTTAAAAGTGTTATGAATTTAAAAAGTTTAAATTGATTTCATAGGTTTTCGATACATTATTTATTAATAAATTGAAAAACTACACAAAATACTACCAATTGTATACAATAAAAAAAAAGATTGTTATCACTTACTACAAACTTGATCAAAAAAATTTACTATAAGCTATTAAAAAGTTTTTTTTTTTATTTATTTCAAATTTTTTTTTTTGTCTCACCGATAAAAAAAATATAAAATTTCTTTGCTTATTTCCCAGAAAACTACAAAAAAAATATCAATAAATAATTTATAACACTTCAGCAACGACTTAAAAAGTATTAAGTCTATAAGGCAAGTGATTCTCAATTCTTATATAAAAGTTCACAAAAAAAAATAGCATCAATGATGTTAAAAATCTATACAAAAGATTTAAGAAGAAAAAAAGAAAACTTAAAGTTTCCTGTTTTTTTTCCTGTTTTTCAACAAAATAGAATAAACCACGTTAGCCAGCAACCAGACTATTTGTATTAATTTGTTTTTGTGGAATGTTTTCGTATTTTTATATTTTTTTTTTTTTTTTCTTTTAAATAAACTTTTTCGATTTTTTCTTTTGATTTGTGGCTATTGAAAATGAAAATAAAGTATTTTCTTCTCACATAAAGCAACTCATTTTTTAAATACCTTTGTTAGCTTCGATATTGTGTTTAAAGTTAACTTAAACTGGAGTTTCAAGTAACTAATATGTACTTTTGGCGACTAAAATAAATATTAAATATTTTGAATTTTGACAGGAAAAATTCAACCTTTTTACTAAGAATTATGAAAAACACCAAAAAATGTTAATTAATATTGGTTTTACTACTCCTCATATTATAAGAGGACCAGGTTTCGATCGACCAAAGACTTTTGAAATGTAATGAAATCTTTAGATTTTGCATTAAACTGCCGGTCCCCTATATATAACATTAAATCGCAGACCATACACTTTATAAAATTTTATAGAAAAACATATCAGTGCAAATTTATATCCTGTGTGTTTTACCAATAAATACAATTTAATTAGTTGAAATTTTTGTGCTTTTAAATATATGTTAAAATAATGTTGTTCGCATTTTGTACTTAACCTCAAATATTTTTTCAATTAAATCATTCATGAAAAAGCCAACAAATGGTTTTTACCCTTTATTTCTGTTTTAAGCTACTACTTTGTTTTAAATATTTTCAGTTTATAATATCTTTTGTAACATCAAGTATATGATTTTGTAAATCTATCGAATATTTACTACAAATTATAAATTAGTCAGTACCCCTATACCAAATTTCAATACCGTCAATGGAGAAACTTTTTCGCTTTTTAGCTATTATTTCTACCATGTTCCTGGCCAGAAATCTAAATATTGTGATATAAGTGAGTTAAGAAATATTTTAATTAACATAAACTTAAAACTAAAATTTTTACCCAAATTGTGTTTAGCAGGCCGCCAAGGGGATACTTTTCCCATTTTTGTGTTTTGCCGCAGGATTTTCCGAAAATACCGACTTATATAACGTATATGCCATGGGAAGCACATATGTGAAAAATATCAAGTACTTTGGTCGGCGCTACGAAATAACCCCCAATGAAATAACCCCCAACTGCCAAAAATGAAATAACCCCCAAAAATTGTGTAAAATTGTTTGGGGGTTTTTTCATTTTTTTTGGGGATTATTTCATCTTACGGTTTGGAGATTATTTCATTATGAAGCAACCCCCAATGAAATAAAGCCCAAAATTTAAATTCTTTGGAGATTATTTCATATGCAATTATTTTGGGGGTTATTTCATATTTTTTGGGGGATATTTCATTTTGCTAAAAGTGAAATTTTTTTTAATATTTGTTAGTTTTTCTGCGTTGCGGGCTGCGGCCGCTCTTAGGGGTTTTCTCCTCCATGGGACGCGGCAGGTGGCTTCGCTGAATAAAGTTTCCCTGCGCGCGTCACACTAGGGAAGATAATGAGACGCGCGAGTTACGTTGTCACTTAACCATCACTTTATTCTTATAATTGGACTTTGTGTTTGTAGTGGCGGTTTGACCCCCAAAATTTTTTTTTAATTGTTCACCATTTTTTTTTTTTTTACCAGTAATTACAGTGACAAAATAATCATGACGATGGATATTATCATTTCAAAATTTGAAAATTAAATGTTACAAATTTTGCCCTAGTTTTTGAACAAATAGTCCAAAATGTAACCCCAATAACTTAGATGAGGACGATATTTTATAATACTAAAAACTAGAAAAAACCAAAGCACCATTATATTTATTTAAATATCAAATCTTGGGTAGGTAGCCCTTCCTTCAGTTTTTTTTTTGACTTGCGCAGCTTATGCGGCAAAACTCGCTAACTGATTAAAGTGTTAAGTTGGTATTTTCTTTGGTGGGCTAGAATTTTTGATAATGTATGGAGAATTTTATAAAAGGAAAATAGTACAAGGATTTGTGAACGCTGTTAAATCTCACTTTGCTCTTTAAGTGCCAATTTTTATTACAAGTTTTACATTGGTAACATGTTAGTATTTAATACAGCCTTTTTTTCAACTTTGAAAGTTAATTCGAATTTTTTTGTACTAATTTCATTAAATTTTCATTAGCGAATGAAGCGTACACTTTACATAAACATTTTCAGAGGTAAAACTTGTAAAACACCTGGTTTTGATTAATTGGTTGTATTTAAGTGAATTTTCCATAGAAATATTGGGGTATGAATATTGCGCGTAGGTTATGGTCTTTATTTTGCTTTTAGATCAATTCAAATGATTGGAATTTACTTTTGGGGATTTTCCCCCAATTTTACTGCAAATTTATGTGTTTTTAATCAATTAGAATAATCATTATGAAGATTTTAAATAACTATTAATAAATAATAATACTAAAACCTGTTAATATTTCTAATTTATAACACTAATTTCTTTTCGTGTATGCGTTAATATGCGTTGCTACGCGTCGGGCGCCGTCAAATGTGTAACTTTGGCTTTCCGAATGCTTCCTAAAATATGCCACTGAATAGTAATTATTATCTTAACCACGCCTCTTATTTCCGTTGAATCACATTTTCGTTCTTTTCTTTTGTGACCTCTCTCCAGCAAAGACGTAATTTTATTTAAGTCAAACTATTCAAAAGACTACAAGTTTTGGATACTAACCTTAAAATTAATTTGGAAAAATTCTCGTCACAAAGAAAGTATAACGACAAATCAATTAGTACCTATTATTCGAAGAATTACCCGATTTTCAATAAATGTGAGTAAAAAAATCCTCAAAATTTTGGAGAAAACTTTATTAGGCGTTCCGTAGCCTTACCTGGTCACGGAAAAATCAGGGGCATATTCCCCAATCTTATTCCTATTGGTTTTGGAAAAATTGTTATGTAAAACGAGCACCTCAACATTTTCTTCAAAAAAAGAACAAAAAAAAAAATCTTCACTACGATAATCCGAAACGGTACAAAATTGTCCTCAAATTTTTATAAGCGGCTGTCTAAGAACCTTTCCAGAACTTTTTGGTCATCAGGTAAAATAAAACTTTTCTTATTTAATTAATCAAAAGAAAAAAAAAAATTCTAAGTCAAATCAAATTTTACTAGATTGTTTTCACCCTAACCAAACATTTGTCGCGGGCCACCGAATTTGCCTTCTCTGTGGCCAGGGAGAACGTTTCACTCGTATTGACTAAGGAAGCAAAGAGTGGATCAGAGAGGAGGCAACGACGCAATTCATTTTTTTCATCATCTTTACTTCATATGAGGAACTTAAGAAACCCGTTTGGCATTGTGTAAAATCTACTGAAAGAAGTATAACGCGAAAGAACAGAAAAATCAAAAAAAAAAAAAAAAACGAAATTCCAAAATTTTTCAAAATTACAAAAATTTAATTTATTATAGTTAACTGAAAAATATCAGTTTAATTTGTGAAAAAAAAAAATTCAACGATTTGATAAAAGCCATTTTTGAATAATCTGAACCTCAACGTTTAGATTTGTCCGAGTTAAAGAAAAAAAAAAAAAAACAAACAAGGCGAAAGAAATCAGAACTGCAGTAATTTCTGGTAAAATTTGTAAAAGTGCTTAATTTCTGTTAAAATTTGTAAAAGGCTTAAATTCTGAAAAATTTATTAAGATCTAGTGTAAATTAATACTTAATTCTACAAATCTCATTGGCATCAAGATTAAAATTATCGTGGTAAAAATTCGAGTTCAGTTAAAATTTGAAGAACTACGTAATTGTTAACAACAACCTTAACCCTATCAATTAATAAATATTTAACGAAATATAACGAAATAATATATAATAGCACCTAAACTACCCTAAAATCATAAAACAGATAAATATCACAGTTGGTTGTAAATTGCACATGTCATTTGGTATACAGATTTGGTTGTCACTGTACTTCCTACTAACAACAAAAAGAACCTCAAATTCAAAATTTTTTTCAATAGCAACAATGAAGCAGCTTAAATTTGGATCACTTCAAACATAATTTGTCCATCGAAAGTGGAGGCCTTCATCAGCATCGATAAATTATTGTAAGTGGTGAGTTTTATTAAAATTATTTTGATTGATCTTTTTGTTACAACATGTGTGAATAAGTACAACTTATTGAAGAAAAAAAAAAAAAAACAGAACAACCATTGTTGTTCTTGTTGTAAATTGTTGTTGTTACTTTTTACTATTAAAATCTTGTAATTTTGTTTTCATTCATAATTTGTTTTACTTATTCATTCATAACCTTCTTATACCAAAATATTATATTTGCAATTTTTTTTTATCGGTCTTCAAATGTTTTTTTTTTGTTTTCTTTTATGTTGCTAAATATTAAAACCGTTTTTTTTTTTGTAACTTCAGACAGAAAAAAAAAACAATACGAAAAGGTTACACCCAAAAGTCGAGGTAGTTATTTTACTAATCGGTTTTTTCGGTTCGGTTTTTTATTCCTGAAATCTATTTTTTTTAATTACGCAAGTCCAGTATTCAGAATAATATTTTATTAAATTCATTGGATCTGTTGGTCGTATGCTAAAATAGTTTTGATACTATTAATATTTTTTTTTTAATTACCCCTATTGCTTTTCGCGAACCTGAATTATTCGTTTTCATTTACATATATTGCAATAATGATTAATTAAAATACGCTAATTTTATTGATGCCAATTTCAGTCGTTATTAAATGAATTATTCTTGAAATTTATAATTCGAATTTTAAATTTAAATTATAGTATAAGTAATCGAATATTATGTGATAGAAATCATAGTGGATTTTAGATTTTCTTAAATAAAATTTTCTGAAATTGTACGATTTAAGGACATATTATTAATTAAATATCATTAGAATCGATGTTTTATGCATTGTGTAAGTTATTTGTTTCCCCTTCAAAGAGTTGAATAAATTATGAATTTAAATAATATGGATTGCTAGATTTTGCGTTTTCTCTTAATGTGATAATGAATTAGGGTATAGTCGAAAGAGGGTTCCTAGGAAAATTCTATCGCCCCTAGGATATAGGTTAAGGGTGGGTTATGAGGCGAATGGCATCCAAAACATCTGGAAGGCCAGTATTAGAGGATTTCACTCAAATATTATTTGTTTTTTTTTTTTATTTCAATAATGGCCATACGAGGGCATTTATTTTTTTGTCGTATGGTCATCTTGGTCCTGTAAATTTGTGAGATATCGTGTTGTTTAGTTACAAAATAGGGAGTCTATAAAAAAATCTGTAATGAGGACAAAGGATTGGGTATTGGAGAGGACCCGAACCCACTGCCCGACTGAAAGCTAGCTTCTTAAATGGCTCCCGCAGTCCTCCTCCAGCTTTAATCTAAATAAAATTGGTTTCTAACCAATGAATTCGAAAATCAATATTCCTGTTGAAAGTATGGTGTTAAAACCCTTGTTCATTACAGTAAAAATGGCGCCCAACGTGGGGCCGATCGTAGCACTTTTAGTGTTCTTTCGGTCCCGAATTCTGGATTTAGATTTTTTTTTAGTAAATTTCAGTTTTTTCATATAGTTAAGGTTTCTTGAGATTTTCGAGTGTTTGAGTAGATATATTTCAAAACTATTCTGGACTTATAACTACTTGAGGTTTAACAGTTCAAGTTTGTTATCCGATTAGCTAATTGTTATTTTTTTTGCTTAAATGCGAACGAATTTCAAGAAAGTTTTTCTACTGTGAACGATTTTTGTATGGATTTAATCGTCATTGTGTTTGAACTGAGATATCAGCTGCTGAATGGTTTAAGGAATACCTTTATTTTGCTTTTGCGATATATTGTCCAATTTCATTTAGTAAATAGAATTCAAAAGTCGGAATTTTCTATTCCCTGGTTTGTTTAAACTCAATGTTTTTTTTGTTTGTACAAAAATTTCCATAGCCCAGTATTTTATTCCATTTTATTTGAGTTAAATTTATAATTTTATAATGCCCTAATTCACACCTTATCACATTTAAGAGAAACATATTTATGTTTTTAGAAGTTGTTTAGTGAAAATAGCTGAGGATATTTTTTTTTTTAATATTACTTCTTGGTTTTTTACCGGAAAGCCGGAATATTCCTTTGAGTTAATAATTCGATTTTAAAATCGATAAATAGACGTTTAGTTAATATATTTTTTTTTTGAAGTTGTTTTTAAGTAAAATTAAAGAAAGTTTTTTCTTTCCCTTTTATTTGTTTAAGCCGAATTTTTGTTGAAGTTGCTAATTACACTTTCCCTACAATCTTATTCGCTAAAATCCCAGCGAATATATATATATTTTTTTTTTTTTATAATTATTTTATTTAGTTTCGTAATTTGTTTTTAGTTTTTGGATTTTGTCTGAAAATGGGGAACCCAGAGCGAACTCCTCCTTGTGGAGCTACTAATATTTGTCATATTTGCAGTGACCCAATGCTTGATAATCAGCCTTGCTTGATTATCGCCGTGTGTAATCATGTATTTCACCAAAGTTGTATAGAAGAATTCCTGGGAAATTCTTCTGAATGCCCTATTTGTAAAATTGCTTGTGAACTTAAGGATTTAAAGAAATTAACTATTTCAAACCCGCCTCCGTTGGGGGGAAAAGCGCCTTCCACTCGTGGTAGAACTCGGGGGGCGCTTGCGAAACAATACACTACTAGGGCTAACAGCAAAGGCCTTTTTCCGGATCCGCCGTTGCTTGAACTAAGCAAAACTGGTCTTGGGCTGGAACATGCCTCTACTCCTTCGGTAACTGTTATCGGAAATCGGAACAACAACAATAGGGAAGCTCAAAGTCCTCAGACGGTTCCTGTAGATTATAGACGTATAGACCAAATGATAGAATCTCATTTATCTCGATTTTTTGCCAATATGAATATGCATGCAAATCCGAATCGTGATCGGGTGGACGGTAATAATAATGTTTATGGAGTTAACAGGGGTAGGCCCGATAATAGTCACAATCGACTCCTGAACCTTTCAAACCAGAATCGAAATTCTGGCGGAAATACATCTCGGAGTCAATCTTTTCAAAATAATCGCAGCGTTTTGGACAATAATTCCCATAATCCCCACATCTCCAACGCCAATGTCATAAGTGCTGACAATAAAATTACGTCGGTGATTCAGGGTTGGAACTTAAGATTCGACGGATCTTCTACAGGGTTACATGTGGATGAATTTTTATACAGACTTCGGTCTTTGACCGATGATCATTTCGGAGGTGATTTTGACCCGATACGTAGGAATCTCAATATTTTGTTAAGCGGTAAGGCCAAGGACTGGTATTGGCGCTATCATAAACAGGTCGGTACTATCGACTGGGCGGACTTTTGCGAGGAGATTAGGTGCCAATATTGTGATAGTCGAACGTCTTACGATATACGCGAGGATATTAGGAATAGAAAGCAGAGACAAGGTGAAACATTTGATATGTTTTATGAAGCCTTTGTCTCCATTATGGATAGGTTACCTGCTCCCATTCCGGAAGCGGATCAAATAGAGATTCTTAGGCGCAATTTACGGCCGGAAATACGCCAGGATTTATTATACGTACCAGTAGCTTCGATATCCAAATTGCGGAACCTAGTCCAAAAACGCGAAAACTTTCTGGCGGATGAATACGTACGTAAGACCTATTCAGGGTCGTAACCCGAATGCGGTGGTGCCGAGAAGAAATATAGCAGAAATAGAAATCCCGGAAGATTTGGATGATTTTGAGACAAACGCCGGAGATTTGGAGGTAAACGCACTACAATCATCTGTCAGCAATCCCCGTTGCTGGAACTGTGACAATTATGGTCATTTTTGGGATGATTGTGTTCTGGATAGGGCAGTTTTCTGTTATGGCTGCGGCGAGAAAAATACCTACAAACCTCAATGTAAAAGATGTGCGAATCGAAAACTTAATTTATCAAAAAACTGCAAGCCCCCACCCCTGCTTCAGGACCCCAAGTAGAACCAGGTGATTTACCTGCAAAACTTTCTACTGCATCCGATACCAAAACTTTAAACGAAAATAATACCGACCCAAATTTACTTAATGCTTTGTCAAAGCCCTCCAATATGAATAATACCGAAAAGATAACTATTTTGCGTAGACCAAACGTGTTTAACCCTATTAAGGATAATAGAAAACTAATTTACCCTTCCATGCCTTATCATAAGAAATGGGAATTATATCTTGCAAAAAGGGATGAAATTTTTAATGTTGCAGATATTTCTCCTACTTTGAATAAAAAACCGAAAAGATCAACGGAAAGAATGCGAAATCACTATAAAATTCGAAAGCTGTGTAAAAAACTGTTAGTTTCCGCTATAGTTAGTAGTGTGCCTGATAACCGATTTTATGCAAAAGTCTCCTTTTTAAGATTTCACGAATATGGTCTGCTAGATACAGGCGCAAGCATTAGCTGCATAGGAGCGGATTTGGCTAATGAGAATTTTTCAACTTTTCCAAATTTTATAAAATGTAAAACCTTTGTGAGTACTGCCGATGACTACAAACAAAAGGTTATTGGATGGCTTTCGGTTGACATGGAATTTAGGAATCAGAAGCGCCGTTTTAATATTTTTATTGTGCCATCGATTTCAAAACGCCTAATACTTGGCATTGATTTTTGGAAGGCCTTTAAATTGCTTCCGGATTTCGGAGATTCTGAGCATATAATCGATATGTCATTATTAGGTCCCGGTCCGTCTAAAATATCAGCGATCAATAACCCTAGAGCGGATGTACAACCTCTTTTTAATGAAAAATCTGACCACCTGTCAGATGAACTTAGTTTCCCGTTAACTCCCAGCCAACGACAACAGCTACATGCCATTATAGCTTTATTTCCAAATTTTGAGAAGCAGGGTCTTGGGAGAACGAGTTTAATTAAGCACGAGATTGACGTGGGAAATGCAAAACCCATCAAACAACGGTTTTACCCGGTTTCTCCGGCAGTGGAGAAACTTATGTTTGCGGAAATCGATCGGATGTTGGCTTTGGGGGTAATTGAGCCATCTCAATCACCATGGAGTTCGCCCATGAGATTGGTTGTAAAACCGAATAAGGTCCGGCTTTGCCTCGACGCGAGAAAGGTTAATTCCGTCACTATAAAAGATGCCTATCCGCTTCCGTCTATCGAGGGTATTTTTGCTCGGCTGCCCAAGGCCAATATCATTACTAAATTAGATCTGAAAGACGCGTATTGGCAGATCGGCCTAACCGATGAGGCAAAACAACTAACAGCATTTACCGTACCGGGAAGGCCCCTATACCAGTTTGTGGTAATGCCTTTTGGGCTATGTAATGCCCCTTCCACTATGTGCCGATTAATGGACAATATCATACCTTCAGATCTACGTACGTGTGTTTTTGGTTACCTTGATGACCTTATCATAGTTTCCGAGGATTTTTCAACACATCTTTCCATATTAGTGCGAATTGCGGAGCAATTTCGTAAGGCTAACCTGACCTTGAACATCTCGAAGAGCCAGTTCTGCGTAACAAAAGTTCCTTACCTGGGATATGTGATTGGTAATGGGGGCATAGCTACCGACCCCGAAAAAGTCAGCGCGATCGTCAATTGGCCTGTGCCAAAAACCATAAAGCAGGTGCGAGGATTTTTGGGGCTTGCAGGGTGGTATCGTAGGTTTGTTGAAGGATTTTCTAATATCGTTTTTCCCATTACTGAGGTTCTTTCAACCAAAAAGAAATTTATTTGGACTTCGGAGGCCCAGGTCGCTTTCGAGAAAATTAAAAATATGCTCACAACTGCACCTGTTCTCACTAACCCCGATTTCAATAGGAAATTTTTTCTTCATTGTGATGCAAGCGATTTTGGCATAGGAGCGGTGCTTGTGCAGTTGGACGACGAGGGAAATGAACGTCCCATAGCATTCATGAGCAAGAAATTGAATTCAGCACAAAGGAATTATAGTGTCACGGAGCGTGAATGTCTAGCTGCTCTAGAGGCCATCCAACGTTTTCGCTGCTATCTTGAAATGCAAGATTTTGAGGTGATAACCGACCACTCTAGTCTCGTGTGGTTAATGAGACAACCAGATTTATCCGGTCGTTTGGCGCGTTGGGTTTTTAAATTACAGTCCTATAAATTTACCGTCAGCCACCGAAAAGGCAAAGAAAACGTAGTTCCCGATGCCCTTTCAAGGATATATTCCGATGAAGTATCGGCTATAAGTATTTCAGAACCGGAAGTGGATTTAAACTCAACCCATTTTGACGATACTGAATACAACGATCTGAAAGAAAAGATCAACACAAACCAAAGTCAATATCCCGATGTTAAAATAGTCGATAAATATGTTTATATTCGTACCGAGCATTTTACAGGTGAGCCCGAACAGGAACAGAATGCCTGGAAACTCTGGATACCCAAAAATTTGCGTAATGACGTCATTTTTAGAGCCCACAACGTTCCAGTAGCATCTCATGGTGGTATGGTAAAAACACTCGAGCTTTTGAGACGTAATTTTTATTGGCCGGGTATGGTGCGAGATGTACGGGAGTACATCAGGAAGTGTGAAACCTGCAAGTCCACAAAAGCTCCAAATTTTGCGATGAAGCCAGAAATGGGAGCACAAGCAGTTTCTGTTAGACCATTCCAAAGGCTCTATATAGATCTGCTTGGTCCATACCCCAGAAGCAAAAGTGGAAATGTTGGAATTTTAATTGTGCTTGACCACCTCACCAAATATCATTGGCTTTGCCCAGTAAAAAAATTTACCTCAAAGGTTATACAAGATTTCCTACAAAACAATATTTTTCATGCATATGGCGTGCCGGAAATTCTCGTGAGCGATAACGGTTCGCAGTTTCGGGCAAACGAATTTAATGCCTTTTTGACCAAATTTGGGGTAAAACACATGTACACAGCCGTGTATTCCCCACAGTCAAATGCCTCAGAACGCGTAAATCGCTCAATTATTGCCGCCATACGAGCGTATTTGAAAGATGATCAAAAACTGTGGGATGATCATCTGAGTCACATAAGTTGCGCTCTACGAAACTCGTACCACCAAGCGATCAAATGTTCTCCGTTTCATGCCCTGTATGGATTCGACATGATCACTCATGGATCTACTTACAATCTGCTCCGAAATCTTCAAATGCTCGATGAGCCGACTAACATCTTGGCTCGCGATGACTCTCTGAAACTTCTTCGATACGATCTGCGAAAACATATCAAGGACGCTTATGAGACCAATCGAACCCATTATAATCTACGCGCTAGACCTCAAAACTTTGATATTGGCCAGGAGGTTTTTAGGCGAAGTTTTTTACAGAGTAATTTTGCTAAAAATTTTAACTCCAAATTGTCTCCTGTGTTCATTAAGTGCAAAATTAAGGAAAAACTCGGTAATCATTATTACACGCTGGAGGATCTAAATGGCAAAATTCTAGGAACTTTTCATGCCAAGGACATTCGTCCTTAACCGCTGGTTTTCTGTCTAATACTATGGTGCAAAGCACTAGTATTATCTAGTTTTGTAGTGGCGGTTTGACCCCCAAAATTTTTTTTTAATTGTTCACCATTTTTTTTTTTTTACCAGTAATTACAGTGACAAAATAATCATGACGATGGATATTATCATTTCAAAATTTGAAAATTAAATGTTACAAATTTTGCCCTAGTTTTTTAACAAATAGTCCAAAATGTAACCCCAATAACTTAGATGAGGACGATATTTTATAATACTAAAAACTAGAAAAAACCAAAGCACCATTATATTTATTTAAATATCAAATCTTGGGTAGGTAGCCCTTCCTTCAGTTTTTTTTTGACTTGCGCAGCTTATGCGGCAAAACTCGCTAACTGATTAAAGTGTTAAGTTGGTATTTTCTTTGGTGGGCTAGAATTTTTGATAATGTATGGAGAATTTTATAAAAGGAAAATAGTACAAGGATTTGTGAACGCTGTTAAATCTCACTTTGCTCTTTAAGTGCCAATTTTTATTACAAGTTTTACATTGGTAACATGTTAGTATTTAATACAGCCTTTTTTTCAACTTTGAAAGTTAATTCGAATTTTTTTGTACTAATTTCATTAAATTTTCATTAGCGAATGAAGCGTACACTTTACATAAACATTTTCAGAGGTAAAACTTGTAAAACACCGGGTTTTGATTAATTGGCTGTATTTAAGTTAATTTTCCATAGAAATATTGGGGTATGAATATTGCGCGTAGGTTATGGTCTTTATTTTGCTTTTAGATCAATTCAAATGATTGGAATTTACTTTTGGGGATTTTCCCCCAATTTTACTGCAAATTTATGTGTTTTTAATCAATTAGAATAATCATTATGAAGATTTTAAATAACTATTAATAAATAATAATACTAAAACCTGTTAATATTTCTAATTTATAACACTAATTTCTTTTCGTGTATGCGTTAATATGCGTTGCTACGCGTCGGGCGCCGTCAAATGTGTAACTTTGGCTTTCCGAATGCTTCCTAAAATATGCCACTGAATAGTAATTATTATCTTAACCACGCCTCTTATTTCCGTTGAATCACATTTTCGTTCTTTTCTTTTGTGACCTCTCTCCAGCAAAGACGTAATTTTATTTAAGTAAAACTATTCAAAAGACTACAAGTTTTGGATACTAACCTTAAAATTAATTTGGAAAAATTCTCGTCACAAAGAAAGTATAACGACAAATCAATTAGTACCTATTATTCGAAGAATTACCCGATTTTCAATAAATGTGAGTAAAAAAAATCCTCAAAATTTTGGAGAAAACTTTATTAGGCGTTCCGTAGCCTTACCTGGTCACGGAAAAATCAGGGGCATATTCCCCAATCTTATTCCTATTGGTTTTGGAAAAATTGTTATGTAAAACGAGCACCTCAACATTTTCTTCAAAAAAAGAACAAAAAAAAAAAATCTTCACTACGATAATCCGAAACGGTACAAAATTGTCCTCAAATTTTTATAAGCGGCTGTCTAAGAACCTTTCCAGAACTTTTTGGTCATCAGGTAAAATAAAACTTTTCTTATTTAATTAATCAAAAGAAAAAAAAAAAATTCTAAGTCAAATCAAATTTTACTAGATTGTTTTCACCCTAACCAAACATTTGTCGCGGGCCACCGAATTTGCCTTCTCTGTGGCCAGGGAGAACGTTTCACTCGTATTGACTAAGGAAGCAAAGAGTGGATCAGAGAGGAGGCAACGACGCAATTCATTTTTTTCATCATCTTTACTTCATATGAGGAACTTAAGAAACCCGTTTGGCATTGTGTAAAATCTACTGAAAGAAGTATAACGCGAAAGAACAGAAAAATCAAAAAAAAAAAAAAAAAAGAAATTCCAAAATTTTTTCAAAATTACAAAAATTTAATTTGTTATAGTTAACTGAAAAATATCAGTTTAATTTGTGAAAAAAAAAAATTCAACGATTTGATAAAAGCCATTTTTGAATAATCTGAACCTCAACGTTTAGATTTGTCCGAGTTAAAGAAGAAAAAAAAGAAAACAAACAAGGCGAAAGAAATCAGAACTGCAGTAATTTCTGGTAAAATTTGTAAAAGTGCTTAATTTCTGTTAAAATTTGTAAAAGGCTTAAATTCTGAAAAATTTATTAAGATCTAGTGTAAATTAATACTTAATTCTACAAATCTCATTGGCATCAAGATTAAAATTATCGTGGTAAAAATTCGAGTTCAGTTAAAATTTGAAGAACTACGTAATTGTTAACAACAACCTTAACCCTATCAATTAATAAATATTTAACGAAATATAACGAAATAATATATAATAGCACCTAAACTACCCTAAAATCATAAAACAGATAAATATCACAGTTGGTTGTAAATTGCACATGTCATTTGGTATACAGATTTGGTTGTCACTGTACTTCCTACTAACAACAAAAAGAACCTCAAATTCAAAATTTTTTTTCAATAGCAACAATGAAGCAGCTTAAATTTGGATCACTTCAAACATAATTTGTCCATCGAAAGTGGAGGCCTTCATCAGCATCGATAAATTATTGTAAGTGGTGAGTTTTATTAAAATTATTTTGATTGATCTTTTTGTTACAACATGTTTGAATAAGTACAACTTATTGAAGAAAAAAAAAAAAAACAGAACAACCATTGTTGTTCTTGTTGTAAATTGTTGTTGTTACTTTTTACTATTAAAATCTTGTAATTTTGTTTTCATTCATAATTTGTTTTACTTATTCATTCATAACCTTCTTATACCAAAATATTATATTTGCAATTTTTTTTATCGGTCTTCAAATGTTTTTTTTTTGTTTTCTTTTATGTTGCTAAATATTAAAACCGTTTTTTTTTTGTAACTTCAGACAGAAAAAAAAAAACAATACGAAAAGGTTACACCCAAAAGTCGAGGTAGTTATTTTACTAATCGGTTTTTTCGGTTCGGTTTTTTATTCCTGAAATCTATTTTTTTATTCAGAATAATATTTTATTAAATTCATTGGATCTGTTGGTCGTATGCTAAAATAGTTTTGATACTATTAATATTATTTTTTTTAATTACCCCTATTGCTTTTCGCGAACCTGAATTATTCGTTTTCATTTACATATATTGCAATAATGATTAATTAAAATACGCTAATTTTATTGATGCCAATTTCAGTCGTTATTAAATGAATTATTCTTGAAATTTATAATTCGAATTTTAAATTTAAATTATAGTATAAGTAATCGAATATTATGTGATAGAAATCATAGTGGATTTTAGATTTTCTTAAATAAAATTTTCTGAAATTGTACGATTTAAGGACATATTATTATTAATTAAATATCATTAGAATCGATGTTTTATGCATTGTGTAAGTTATTTGTTTCCCCTTCAAAGAGTTGAATAAATTATGAATTTAAATAATATGGATTGCTAGATTTTGCGTTTTCTCTTAATGTGATAATGAATTAGGGTATAGTCGAAAGAGGGTTCCTAGGAAAATTCTATCGCCCCTAGGATATAGGTTAAGGGTGGGTTATGAGGCGAATGGCATCCAAAACATCTGGAAGGCCAGTATTAGAGGATTTCACTCAAATATTATTTGTTTTTTTTTTTTATTCAATAATGGCCATACGAGGGCATTTATATTTTTTGTCGTATGGTCATCTTGGTCCTGTAAATTTGTGAGATATCGTGTTGTTTAGTTACAAAATAGGGAGTCTATAAAAAAATCTGTAATGAGGACAAAGGATTGGGTATTGGAGAGGACCCGAACCCACTGCCCGACTGAAAGCTAGCTTCTTAAATGGCTCCCGCAGTCCTCCTCCAGCTTTAATCTAAATAAAATTGGTTTCTAACCAATGAATTCGAAAATCAATATTCCTGTTGAAAGTATGGTGTTAAAACCCTTGTTCATTACAATATTCAGCCTGATTACGGTTGTCGAATTTGTAGTCGAATTTTTCGACTCCATACAAAATGGTTTTGCTTAAATTGAAAGTTATAAAGAAATTAAACCCAGATTAAATATTTTCTGCAATGGGAGTGTTATTATGATAAATTCAGTTGTAAGATTGTTCAAAAGTTTTGTTTTTTAATTAATTATCAGCCAATTCGACTTACTCTCGAATTTCGACTACGACAACCGTAATAAGGCCAATTATAAAAAAATGCAGGATTTTGGGTTAAAAAATGGGATGATTCCGTCAAAAGCGGGATAATAGTTCCGGTTAGGTAATCCCATAAGAAATCGAGTTCATTCTAAAATTGAGAAATCGAATTAATTGGATTCAATTAATTAATATAGACAAAAAAATAAAGTCTTAAAAAATACATACAAAACACATCTCTTTTTCATTTTTATTATTTATCTGCATTTATTTATTCCTTTAATCAAATTTTTATATACTGTAGTTTTTTTTTTATATTACATATACGATACTTTTTTAATAATGTATTACAAACTTTTCTCTAAAACCTCTTGGATTAAATTAATTATATAGTCAAAGTCGTAAAATTGTTGCTAAATAATAAATAAGAGACGAAATCGAAAAATTCAAGAAAAAACAAAAATACTTTAAATCTTAAAAAATAATAAAATATTAAACTTATAGTATTGGGTTGTAAAGCAAACACAACAACTGTGAAAATATATACCAAAACTACAGCAAACGAAAGAAAAAACAGAAAAAGAAATTGAATGCTTTTAAAAAGGAGGGCATAATAGAAAATACCATGGTTTTGGAAACTTTATAAGTACAAAGAGAATTCTCGAGAAACTGAGGCAAAGAAAGCGATTTATGTTTTTTGAGAGACTGTCTCAAATTTACTTATGCAAAGCAGCAGTAATCTAATTTAGGTTCGGGCTTCTTAGCTAGACCAGCCAAAAGTTTCTAATTTCAGCAATAGCACGACCAGGATTCAAACCCTTTGGACAAGTGCGTGTGCAATTCATGATGGTATGACATCTGTACACACTAAACGGATCCTTAAGTTATCCAAACGTTCAGCGGTATTCTCATCACGGGAATCAATAATCCAACGATAGGCTGCATTAGAACAGCAGGACCCAAGTACTTCTCAGCATTCCACCAGTATGAGGGACAAGAGGTAGAACAACAAGCACACAAGATACATTCATATAAGCCATCCAATTTAGAACGATCTTCAACAGATTGTAAATATTGAGCTTTACCTTTCTTTTCACACAGCTTCATTCCTAAAGACGATATTGCATGAATTATTTCAACTTTTATTTTAGAACAAAACTTACTTGCGCTGCAACCAGGGTTGAATAGCTCTGTATTGCTCATAGAAATTATTCATATCAGGCCACCAAATCACGTACCACATACATATGAGGCAAAGGATATACCTTCATGGCTTCGATGTGTTGGTATCGATTTTTGCTAAAAAAAAAATTAAATATTTAAATTATTATCAATTGTATACTAAGAATGTAATGTGAAAGTATTGTATGTTTATAGTCTTTAGGAGATTAATATAAATTATTGCCACTTGGCAAAATGACACACCTTAAATTAATGCAGCAGTTACTTACTATCAGCAAATAAATTAAAGAAATATTTGTCCAAAAAGATTTTAAATTTAACAGGAGAGAGGTTATGTATACAAATTTTTCAATGCTAAATATACTACCTCTATACAATCTTTGCGATCATGTACGGTTTTTAAAAATACATGACCTTCTTCATAAATTTTCGACATCTGTTGAACCTGACTTTAGATTACTCTTATTTCTCAATGTTTTATGAATTGAGAGTAACGTTGTGGAAAAATAAAGTTTTGAAAATCGTAAAAAGTTAAATATATATCCTATATATATATATTAGAGCGACTCACCAAAAAAAGTGCTCGATGTATCCTCCTAAAAATGAACCTCGGACTTTTTTAAGATGACATTTAAAATATTTCGGCTCCAGCTTTGACCTCTCGTGTGCTGGACCATTTTGAAAATGGGTCTATTTTTGCATGATTTATTAATTTGAGAATCTGTTTCCTTACCAACATATACAATATGGGTATCATAAGAAAGGTTTTTTTAAGGCGCGTCCAACTGTATATACAATTTTGTCCAAGGACGATCATCCATGTCCTTTGGATGAAAATAGGACTAAAGAAAGAAAAAAAAAAAATTATCCACAACTTTTTGGCGGCATATTTTTTTTGCAAATTAAAACAAGAATATTCCGCCAAAAAGTCGCGGATCATTTTTTTTTTCTTCTTTAGTCCTATTTTCATCCATACATGATCTAGTAACTAAATCCGCTTTCATATTAGAGTTTCCACAAATTTGCATTTATATATATTCCAGAGCACCGTGTAAAATGCATCTAATTTGCAAAAATCTAAATTATTTAGATACAAAGATGATGTACTTGGCAAAAGAAAAAATTTGATACCCATATTGTCCTATTTAAAACGAAGAGTTACCACCCATTACATTTTTGTCAAAAAGCGAACTAGCAGGAATTTCAAAAAAAGCTGAGACCCGTATTTATTTAAATTGACTTAAGATTAAAATATGTTAATTTAGCATTTTTATTACAAACAACCCGGAACAAAAATTCAAAAACCGTTTTTTTTTCACAGAATATCCTTAAAAAAAGGACATTGATGATCGTCCTTGGACAAATTGTATATACAGAAACAGATTCTTAAATTAAAAAAACATGCAAAAATGGACCCTTTTTCAAAATGGTCCAGCTCACGTGAGATCAATCTAGAGCCGAAATATTTTAGATTTCATCATAAAAATACCAATGTTCATTTTGAGGGGGGTACACCTTGCACGAATTTCGCTTCCATACAACTTGAGTCGCTCTAATATATATATATATATATAAATATATCGTCGATAGTTTCAGTGTAACGAACTGTTAAAATCTTATTTTAGTTACCGTAGAAATTACATAAATGGAATTCACAGTTTAAGTGCTAACGTACTATCGTTGTAAATTGGCTATTTTTTTTATAGTTTTGTACACTTCTGCAGAGTTTTTGGGATGTAGATTATCTTTAACATAGATTAACAAAGTTTGTAAATGGAATAGTGCTTATAAAATGTGGTTTATTTTGTTATAATAAAGGCCAAAATTCTTAACAAATTGAAGTGGTTCCCACAAGTTTTGTTAATAAACTTGGAATTGGCAGACAAAATTCGTTGCCGGTTTAACTAAACCGAGTTTAACTGACCGTAAAGACCACTTGCAAATGTAGTTAAAAACAATTGAAATTTCACTTGATAAAAGGACGACTTACATTTCATTAAATTCAACTAGCATTGTCATTTGTTTTTGACTGTTGGTGAAATTGACCACAAATGTAAAGGGTGTGTTTTTATACAGGTATATATAACTTTAAGTTGGCAACAACTTTTTAACTGGCTGTCATTTTGTCAGCTGTCAAGTGATTTATGTTTAGTTTGGTTTGGTATTTCAACATGAATAGACTAAACAACGCTTCCAAATTGTGCAAATTTATTTTGGAAATCATGATTCTGTTTGAAATACGTATAGCGCACTACGTCCATTTTAAGGTCAACATAATCATCCATCAGAGCAATTAATTCGAGTAACTTAGGAACGTTTTCGCTGGTCAGAACGTTACAGTAAATGGTGACCGCTATAGAGCCATGATTACTGACTTTCTCGTTTATCAATTGAAACAACCATGATGTGCAGGAGCTGTGGTTTCAACAAGACGGCGCAACATGTCATACAGCTAGTGCCACTATTGATTTATTGAAGGAAACGTTAGTAACCGCATATTTTTATGTTTCGGACCCGTGAATTGGCCTCCAAGATCGTGCGATTTTAACGCCGCTGGACTATTTTCTGTGGGGATATGTGAAGTTGCTAGTCTACGCCGATAAGCCCGAAACGGTTGACTACTTGGAGGACAACATTCGCTGCGTAATTGCCAATATACGGCCACAAATGTTGGAAAAAGTCATCGAAAATTGGACCTCCAGATTAGACTAAGTCCAAGTCAGCCGTGGCGGTCATATGGAAGAAGTCATATTTAAATTATAATGCCAGAAGATTATTTTCGAATAAAGTAAATTTCATGTCAATTTAAAAAATTCATCTTTGTTTTATTACATTTGAAAATTCTATACCTCTATAAAAAAAACACCATTTACCAATTGGTGGTTTCTTTCCGAATGGGAATAAATAAAATTGTTATTTGCAATCGCCTTGTAGAAGAATATCAACAACCCCATAACTTCATAATTACTAATAGAGCACCCAAGAAATTGCACCACATACGGGGGTGACATGGGACCGAAATCTTAGGCCAAACACATATCTAATAATTCGATTGAAAATCCTAGTAAACCTACTAAATTTACCATCTGTGGTACCAGAAAATACCTCAACAAATATAATAATATAAGCATATTCTACAAGTTTACACTTGAATGTTTTTAAAGAAAGACCAAAAGATCTAAGTGGTAAAAGTAAATGGTTCCAACACTTAGCTACACGAACATGAAATGATCGTTCATGAATAATATAATTTCTAATGGGATATAAAAGTTGAGGGTATAAAATGTCTACGTACATATTCATTTCAATTAGAGATCATTACTTAATGATAGAATAATAGCAGTCGAATTCGAACAATATTATTATAATTACATACCAAAAAATCAGAAATATGTCTCGAAACATGATCATATGGCTCCAATTTGTAAACAAAACGTATTATTTTATTAAACAGTAAATTACATATATTGAAGTCATCAACACTACCTTCAGAAAAGACTTTAATACAGTATAATAAGTTGGACATTAATAATGAATGTGCTATGCGTTTTTAATAGAAAGTGGCAAATAAAGATTTGGGGAATATAATCTACGCAGGTTAAATTTATTTTAGAACTTAACCAGGTTATATGTCGACCGAATTCTAGATTGTTATCTATTAAAACGCCTAGACATCTCATAACTTCAACGAATTCAATAAGCTCGCCATTAATCGTAATAGATACATCCACTTTAGAGTTATGTGGTTTAAAAAGCATAGCTTTTGTCTTGGTAGAGTTTATATTCAAATTACAATTTATCATCCAGGCAGAAATATTAGATAAAAGCAAATTCATGTCATATTCGAAAACATCAATGAGCTGAAGATGGCCCGAAAAAAGAAGTTGTATATCGTCCGCACAGACAAAAGCATCACACTCAAAACCATGAAGAATGTTAAAAAAGTCGTTCATATATAACATAAATAGTAAAGGCCCTATAACATCTAAACACTCGAATTCGAGTCATTACAATGAACAAACTGACGTCGTCGAGACAAATAAGAAAAAAATTAATTTGCAAGAAGAATAAGAGAAACCGAAATAATTGCATAGCTTATGTATTAAGATCGCATGACTAATGCTATCAAAGGCTTTAAACAAATCTAGAGATAACAACACTCCCACATTATCCTTATCCACTATACATCTCATAGAGTCCGTGAGTCCATTTAAAAGCTAAGTCGTGCTATATCCTGTACGAAAACCTGATTGTGAAGAATTAAGCAAGTTATTGTCGTTCAAAAACATCATAACCTGGTCCTTAATATGCGACGAGAAACTTAACTGATTATCAATTAAAACTCCAAGACACTCCATCTTGTCTACAAAATCAATTTTCATACCATTGAGAGTAACGTTTATTATATCATCAACGACACCGAAATCCATTAACTCTGTCTTATTGGATCATTATAATTTTTACCTGGAATGTACGAATATGGATACCATATACATATATATGAAATTTTTTAAACCGATTGTATACAATATTTAAATACAGATCAGGTTTATTGTATTTATTTAACAAACTGCGACTTCATTACTTATTAGCGGTATTCATTATTGGTAGTAATAACCCTTGTAGATCTGATTTATGGTTTACCACGCAGTGGCGAAAGACCGAATAAAAAACTTTAGTAAACACTAGTGATAAATTTTAGTTTGTTCGATAACACAAAAATTGTTTAACGTGCCGTTACGGATGGCTCTTCTGTGTGGTTAGTCTGTTCCATAATAACAGCAGCTGTTGCGGCTAAACGATTATAGTAATTGTTTAATTAATTGCAAAAATAGAAGTATATAATTTCATTATCATAATGTATCAGAAAATCTTTCTTATATTATTTTGTACAAATTAGCTTATAAAATTACAAAAGTTCTTGTTTTTTTTTTTTATTTGAGGGCAATCCACAGTTTTTAGCCGTCACTTAACGTAGTACAGAAAATTCAGTTTTTAAAAGGTTCGTTCGGCACGCAACGTTACATTGCAGCCAAACTTACCACACACTAATTTTCATACATCAAAAACAAATCAGCTGATTCGTCACGGAACGTAACATACAAAATAATTCAGCCTTAACAAGGAAAAAACATATAATTGCTAAAAAAAAAAATGCACGCATTTTAGTAAACAAAAACAAATATTAAATTAAAGTATAACTGCTTATGGATTTAAAGTGAAAAAATATTAAAGAATTAACTATGGCAGAAGTTAAAAAACATTTTAAATTGTATCTGGTCGACAATTTCAATTAACTTTTATCTTTTCCATAATGATCAGTTGATTTTTTATTTAATATTAGTATTAAAAAAAAAAACACTCACACCAGAGAATGACAAAATTATCATTTTGAGTACTTTTAAAGTATTAGTGATTAAACATGTATGAATAAGACATGTTATAAATCAAACCATACACATATCCAACATTATTATACCAACAAGTACTTATACATTTTTGTATGCAGAACAACTAATTGCAAGTGTATGTATCAGACATGTCCATACCCACAAGTGCATACGTAAGTATACTCTAAGTATACTTAGAGTATTTTCACAATTAAAAACAAAACCGCTGTGAAACAATAAAAAGTTTCATTTTGAATTTGCCTTATGACGAAAAAAATTTATTTATGTTTGTTTTTTGTAAATCAACTTCACTAATAAAATTACAAAGGAAATTGTCAGTTTACTAAATATTTGGTATAAATTTTAGATTTTTAATATTAACAATACTTTTAACTCATTTATTGACACAGTCTACATTTTTCGACCCAATACCTTTAATGGCTATATTTGTGTACTGCATAAAGACAATTAAGTAAATTAAAAATCTTAAAATAACTCAACATCCTGGCTACAAATGTGAATTTTTTTTAAAAAAATTGTTACCCAGAGTTGCCAAATAACTTTTTGAAAAAATTCATTTTGACCGTTTTTGATAGGACCTTTTTCAAAATTTGTTTAAAAATATAATAAAGCTAAATCTTTTATATTTTTGATTGTTATGTTGATGAAAATAATTGAAAATTTATTTATCGGATAGAATTAGTTAATAGACTGTATGTAATTTTTGAAATCTCACCGATCGGACGATACATTTTGGAGCTACTCAAAATCTAAAATACTCCAAAATTTGTTACGTTTTCACCCAAAACATAAATAATGGATGGTTTTTAATAAAATAATACTAAACCTATAAAAATTATAACGTCAGGGTTGCCATATGGCAATTTTCAAAAAAAAGTAAAAATTTGCCATAGTTTTCCAAAAAAAAAAATAACTTAAAAAAGTTAATTTTTCATATATTTTTAATAAAAATTTGCTCGCAAAGTTATAAAAAATTTTAACTTTCAAAATATCTTAACCGATTAGGAGAAATATTACAAATGTCAGAGTTTCAACTTTGATGGCTAATATTTGCACTAGATGGTGTTTAAGGCAAAAAAAAATTACAAAAATTTCTATATATGTACAAAGTTTGGTTAAAAAATGTCCAGCGCAGCTATGGCGTACCATTAATGAGTTCACCCTAAAAAGTTAATCTTATTTTAGGTACATTTTTGAGCTTAAAAAGCTGCACAAAAGTTCGGCAGAAAACAATAAATACTGGCGCCAGTTTTAAGAGCTGATAATTGTCTTTTTACAATTGTAAAACTACTTAAATTTGATGGCAAGAGACCAGAGCAAACAAAATTTAAAAAAAAAACCCGTCTAGGTCTAAAAGACCTAGATTAACTTTGTAGGGTTTAAAAAGAACATTTAAAAAGTCTTAGTTTTTTAATAGATAGTATCAATAATTTTTGTTAGAATATATTGACAAGTAAATTTGAAAATTACGAAAAATATCACCTAGCCGCTTTTTACGAAGAAATCTTTGTAATTTTAGTTTTTTTTTTTGTAATTTTTAAAAAGGTTTTTTTTTTTTTTGAATATAGTTAATATGTATGTGGGTAAAACTAAAACTAAGGGGTCTATGATTTTTCGAAAGTTCCTTCATGGACTTTAACAGAAAAGTTAAGTTTTTAGGGATTTAAACCAAAAAGTCGAATTAAATGATCTTGGGTTGTTATAAAATATATTACTATCATTTGAAAGTAATGGGTTAAAAACTAAACAGTGTGTCCAATATAGGTTAATAACTATCGTATAACAGTTAAAACTGTTTACTAAGTAGAACAGTTATCTACATAATAAAATTGTATGATTTTTTTTTTTTTTTTTTAACTTTTATTATAACACTTACCTAATGCAAGCCAAAGTATTGGTACCAGCAATATTCATGGCACAGGAACCACAAATACCTTCACGACATGAACGACGGAAAGTTAAAGTGGGATCCATTTCATTTTTGATCTTAATCAAAGCATCCAATACCATGGGACCACATTCGCGCAAGTTGATTTCATAGGTTTGCATATAAGGTTTCTCGCCAGCATTATCAGGATTCCAACGATAGATTTGGAAAGTTTTAATTTGTGGTTCAGGGGTCTCTTTGGCTTGAGCCTGTTGATTTTGTTGGCTACCAGAGGTAAGGGCACGCAACTGGAACAATAAAGCAGAACAATAGAGAATAAATCAACATATAATTGACATTTACATGGTAGTATATTTGAATATTTAATATGAAGAAAAAAAAAAAACTGCACATGATATGCACACAACAAAGGTTTACATAACAAATTTCATTTTTACGAGGCAGACGTCATATTTTTTTTTTTCTATTAGAATTTACAATAATTGCAAAATTTTTTGTGAAATTCAAAATTTAATTTCTTTATATTAAATGCTTATGTAAGAACAATTTTTTTTTCTTTCTTCAAGCAGAAGAAAACTCCTGTTGAAGACACTTTTTTTCCTTACCTGCTGACGTGCGGCCAAAGAACCAGCACGGCTCAATAACAAACGGGCTTCGTTAACCAACATGTTTTAGAACTAAAATTGAAACGTCCCTGCGTTTGCAATTTACAAATTTGTTAAGGAAAATTTAATAATTTCGCTTATTTTCCCAGAGTGGAAAACTTTTGACTTGTTTACTGATATATCTCGCAGTAGACTGGTAAAAAAAAATAATTATTCTCTCACTTTTGACAGTTGACAACAAATGTCAGTTTAATAAACATAGTTGTATTTAATATGTAGTATTATTTGTAGAGTTGTATTATAAAGTATTACCGTAGTAAATGGTTTGTGAACAAGATAAAATATATGTTCGGGTATTGGTCTTAAATAATACTGCATTTTAGTGTTACCACTTGGAAATGCTTTAACCATAGTATAAAGGGCAGTTCACACTAGGGGAGTCAAAAGGGACTGATTTTTATAAATTCCGGGATTCGGGACTTTGAAAACTGAGTTACCACGAATTATCGGGATCTCGGGATTCCGGGCTTTTTCGGGATTTCAGGATAATTTTTTTTATATTTTTTAGTTCACATAAAGCAATTCAATAAAGAATTTTGCTATTCACATCTTACAGAATGAAAAACAAACAAAAAACTACTAACTCATTATTGACCAAGTGTGCCGGTATGAACCCAGTATTTTTAAACGGTTATATTTTTTTAATTGAGAGGCATAATTAAGAGGTTTAAAACCTTAAACTACACTCTAATTAATTTCTGTTGAAATTTACTCAACTCATAGTAGGAAACTGTACTATGCTATAAGTTGGGTAAATTTACTCTACGTGTGTAAATGAAAAAAAAAAAAATACACACATTACATGTAAGTTGGTCAACAAAAGCTAATAAGTTTGATTTGCTTTATTTTTGTAAATATACGGAGGTTGAAGGCTCGTTAGAAATTGAAAATAACATAAAAATAATCTCAATGTATATAAAAACAAAAAACTAATATATGTAACTGTAAAAAGTGTTTAAATTTAACTATGCAAGTGCGAAAAGTGTAATTAACCCTCCGATGAGTGACAGTTCTGAACTTCATGGCCGTGTGAAAAGGTCGCTACGGACCTTTTTTGTAAATCATGTTTTTTTCATATAAAAAATTTTTTTTTGATTTTTTTTTTGTTTTTATATTGTTATAACTAAATTCTACATACAATAAAAAAATTA
>CM037851.1:128946594-129002524 GCA_021234595.1 Delia radicum
TTAAGGTACCCATGCACTTTGCAATATTATTGCAAATATTAAATCCAGTATTATTGTCATTTTGCCCTACACAGTGCAATAAGATGTACAATACTTTTGCACAAAATATGACACCACACTTTTGATCTGTTGTGGAGGGATATAACAGTTGCTCAATGTGGCCAACACACTATAAAATAAAAACCAAATAAGAACAATTATTAAAACAATATGCGATATGATACCATTAATTGCTAACACTGAAAATAAAATGTGCATTCTATGTAATATGAAAGAAGATGAAAATCTTATTAATTTTATGGCAAAATGTCCTATACTCAAGGAATTTCAAATCAGGCATTTAGGAAGAAATTTTCTAAACGAGTGTGAATTGATAGATATTTTAAATGGAGAAAGAGAAAATTGATGGAAGAGGCTTTATTTTTATGTAAATAGCGCATTAAAATACAGAAAAATAATAATAGATGTTGTCCAGTTTAATAACAATCTTTGGACATATAATATAATATCATCATAATATCTTATTCGGACTTTTTGATACTATCCCACAGCCTACCCAGAAACCATTTGCACGCATTGTAAATGTGTTGTCCAGTTTAACACCATTCGTTCCACATACATTTCATCTTCGGATTTTTGAGTACATCCCACATTGCCTGTCCATAAAATTTGTTTTTTATAAAAACGGATATTTTTAAAGATTAAAAAAAATTGTGATCTGGAATCTATTTTTTCTTTACACTTTTTTTATTTATTAATAAAATTACAGGTTATTTTTAAATTTCCAATCCGATAGTGTCACTCCCATGGATACACAGTGGAGTGAATCAAATAAAAAGTGGTAATAAATATAGATCTTCTTAACTACTGGACCGATTAAGACCAAATGTATATGTAATCGTTAAGGAGGAGTATAGCTTTCAGAAAATTAATTTTGAAGGTGAGCACTAAAGTGCCAAAGCAGACACCTCGAGTACAAAAAACTTTAAAAAATGCTGTAACTTCTACAATTATGAACCGATTTCGATTTACACTTTTTGAATCCGCTTGATGAGATTAATAAAAAACATGCTTACGGTAATATGTTACCTCTTAAAGTTTAAAAGTTGTGTGATGTTGAACATTCAATTTTAAATTATTGACAAGTTTTTTTTAGGTTTTAAGTTAATAACTCCTTTATAATAAGCAGTAAGACATTAAAAAATATTTGTGTATTGCCACTTTTATCATTAATGCTGTGCTTAAAGTTCCATTTAATTATCTGTAACCGTTGAGTAAAGAAAAATCTGCAAAGTAAATTTTTTGAAATAGGTCAAAAAAATTGTAAAATTTTTGAGAAAAAGTATCTTCACTCATACGTTTTTTTTATAATCTAGTAAAAGAAAAGTAAATATTTTTTTAAAGATTCGAAAAGAACAGGCCTTGAGAATAGTTTTAAATGAAAGTATTATTAATTTTGGACACGCACCCTACACCCAGCATTGCTCGAAAATGACCAATTTTCAAGCAAAATTTCAAGTTTACACACGTGGGCAAAAATTGACACGCCCATTTCTTAACTTTTTAAAACGTAATATTATAGACTAATAAAATGTTAATTATTCTTTATCAAGTTTGCCGCCGGGAAATGAAAAGTGGGGGTCCTGGGAGGTGTTTTGTAAAAAAGTCAAATTTTGAAATTAATTTTTTGCGCTTTAAAAAAAATTCATATTTAGATCCAATTTTTTTATTTTCATTTATTTTTTATTAATTAACGACAATATAATGTTTAATACATATTAAAATTGTTAACATAGCTTAAATACCTATTTAGATATCATTTATCAAAGTTAAGTTGTTATAATACAAAAAACACTATTATATATATTTTTTTGTTTTTTTTTTACTTATTTGTTCTAGAAATTTTTTATAATTTACAATAAATTATTTTTTTTTCAAGTATAGGTTTTCATCTGTTCAACGATGTATAACATGTCTGGTGAATACGTTTACAAACGTCTGAAAACTTGTTTAAAATGTATCAACTCGACCAAAAATTTTATTTATATGAAAATTCCTTTGTATGAAATCATGGTAGTATATGAGTAATTAATATAAGACATATTTGGTTTTTTTATTTGTTATATTATTTGTTATTTGTTAAACATTACCTTAATTTTAATATGATATATATGATTTTTTAATAAATTAAATTTAAATCTATAGGCACAAACTATTAATTTTCTATAAAACAATCTGATATATCATAGGATAATAATTTATTAATATCCATGGCTTCGGGTCGTCCTTTTCTAGTTCATAACTTATTTTTGGTAACCATTTAGTTCTATAACTGGGTCAGATGATATCATTAAGTGTCGCATTAAATCTGAGTTTTGAGCTGTTTTGCAATATTTTCGTGTGTTGAATTGCCAATAGTGCTTTACATCTCTGTTTCGAGCTTCCTGCGCTTCTTCCGTTAGATCTCCTAAGGCCAAGATACTAGTTTCAACTACTTCTTTCCCATGAGTTAATACTTTGTGTACAGTTGGAGTCATTGGCCTCCAAGGATACAGATTAGTTACTAAAGCTTTGGTTTCCTTCAAATTTTTCCACATTAATATGCTTTTTGCTATTAATAACTACTAGTATTATTTTAAATTTTCTTAATAAATTCTGATCAAGACCAGTTATTGACGATGTTGTTTCAGGATCATTAAAAAAGCGTCTAGCTGTATTTCCATCATTAGAACTTCCGCAACCTTGAAGAGGCTTATCTACAATTATACCAATTTGCTGTTTAATTTCATCTTGAATTCTTTTCTTTTCCTCCTTTCTCATGTTTTCAAGATCTATGTTATTTTTAACGGGTGTATTTTCTTGCCCCGGAACTTGGCGATATTTAAGGTCATAGGCAAGATGTAAACAATATTCCATGAAACGTATCCTTGCATGAAGAGGGGATAACCCATAGGGCAAAGCTTCTTTATTGATTGCTTCTTCGTTGGAATTATCGTGAAATTGTGAACTTTTTTTATATATATTACACTACCAAGTAGATGTGGTGTCTGTTATTGCATCATTGTAAAAAGTGCATGAAAAGAAACTTTGATGCTACGTCCAGATATATTCACTTGCAGAGTTGATAAGGCTTCAATTTCATTATTTATACTTGTACAAGATTTTGTGTTGAGGTATTGGCCGATAAAAGAACTTGGATCCAGGAGTTACATTAATCCATATTTTTTCATAAGCATTATGAGATGCCAACGTGTCTTTGGGCAAACGCATTCTGAGTGGAACCATAGATGTCATAAAAATAGTTGCTTGCATTTGGTTGTCTATATTCAGAAAATCCAGATGTTCCATCGCAACCCAATTTGCATATTAGTGTTACTGTTTTATTATTGCAATTATCTAGTTCATCATTACTAAAGTTAGAAATAATTCTAGATGCAGTTTTATCGAGCAATTCAAATAATTCAACACATGCACCTTTATTTTCCACTATTATTGAATTCGGTAAAATGTTACTTTCAGCAGCATTTAATTCATAATTGGTGGGCAATATGTCACTTCTTTTTTTATTAAATGCTTTTTTTAACATACCGTACTTGTTTCTTGATATTCCCAAATTTAGAATTAGGGCTAGTGTTTCTTCAGCTGTAAACGATTGTGATGATTTTGGAGTTGGAATACTTTCTAACATTCTAATCAAACGTTTTGGAGAAGCCGTAGGTAATACATCTACAATTTTTCCTGTTTCTTTTGGTTGCATACTTTTTAAGCTTAATTTAAAAAGAGCCCTTTATTTTGTTTAAAGAATATAAATTTACAACTTCTTCTTGTTTCACTTTTTTTTGTCCTTGGTTGAACATTATCGTAGTCCTTTTTTGGTCGTCCCGGTTCCTTTCCATCAATATTTATCGTGAGTTCATTTTTCATCCAGTCTTCATTTTTTTCAATAAATCTAGTCTTTGATGAATGACACTTTTGCAATCTTAGTTTGTAATTTTTTTAAAACTCTCAATTTTTACTTTATCATCAACTTTAATATTTAATCCATAATTGTAAATAATTGTATGAATTATTTCCTCCGTACGTACAGCCAAATCGGGAACATTTTCCCAAATAACTTTACATAAGGAATGATACTTCAATGCAATCTCCATTGCAGACTCTACTCAAATGATGCAATTCATAAGTGTGGAATATGTTTATATATATATAATAGAATTTAGAATAGGCAGTCTTAGGTAAGTAAGGCAATTATTAAAAAACTGCATTTATGGCAATCATAAATTACCTGGAAATATTTCTATGTAACTATTTTTATTGCAAGAGTGATTGAAGATATGCAAATTTAGCCTGTAGCCATAAACTATTGCGGTCAAGTCGTAAACATTACGACCCGTGGATAAGCCCATACAATTCTGAAAAAATACATTTATACATAAATGAATGAAAAATAGGAAGTTTACCTGATTTTGCTGTTGTAGGTTTATTGGTACCATGATTTTCATACAAAGGAATTTTCATATAAATAAAATTTTTGGTGGAGTTGATACATTTTAAAAAAGTTTTCAGACGTTTGTAAACGTATTCACCAGGCATGTTATAGATCGTTGAACAGGTGAAAACCTTTACTTTACAAAAAAAAATAATTTATTGTAAATTTTAAAAAAATTCTAGTGTTTTTTTGTATTATAAACAGCTTAACTTTGATAAATAATATCTAAATAGGTATTTAAGCTATGTTAACAATTTTAATATGTATTAAAGATTATATTGTCGTTGTGGTGTAATGGTTTGCGCGATGGACTGTTACACAGATGGTCACGGGTTCGATTCCCGGTGACGACAACATCAATTTAGAAAAATAATATGTAAGAGTTTTCTATCACTTATATGTATCGCTGCGCCCACCTTCGGTGTTCACATAGCACTTAACCCCACCAAAGTAAAATAATGAATCAGGGCTATGAAACAAAAAGCTTCAATAAATTCGCCAACTCTACATCAGGTGGCGAGCAACAACTGTTCTAAGACTTATCTACTCGCGCAAAACCAGTGTTGCCATGTTTGAAGCCCTTCATCTTTCACCACCTTTCATCTCTCCACTGTCCCCTTTCCAAAGACAGCAACACATTAATTGATATGAAGAATTTCCTGAGTGTTGCTTCTCTTTTTAAATAAAAATAAATGAAATTAAAAAAGTTGGATCTAAATATGATTTTTTTAAAAGCGCAAAAAAAATAATTTCAGAATTTGACTTTTTTACAAAAAAAAAACACCTCCCAGGACCCCACTTTTCATTTTCCTCCGGCAAACTTGATGAAGAATAATTAACATTTTATTAGACTATAATATAACGTTTTAAAAAGCTAAGAATGGGCGTGCTATTTTTTGCCCATATGTGTAAACTTGAAATTTTGCTTAAAAATTGGTCATTTGCGATCAATGCTGGGTGTAGGGTGCATGTCCAAAATTAATAATACTTCCATTTAGCCTGTTCTTTTCGAATATTTAAAAAAATATTTTTTTTTTCTTTTACACAGGGTGACTTCAAAATTCATTTTCTGAAAGCTATACTCCTCCTTAACAATTACGTATACATTTGGTCTTAATCAGTCCAGTAGTTAAGAAGTTCTATATTTATTACCACTTTTTTGTGATTCACTCCACTGTGGGATCCGATGTCCCACCATTCATCATTTGGATGAATTGTGGAACACCTGTCAACTTGTAGGACTTACGGCATTGCCATATCAAAACATCGTTGCTAATTATTAAAAAAAGCGTTGCTATCTGCACGCACGTCTGAATTGTTTAACTCTGTAAGTAGAACTAATTGTAACATAGGCAAATACAATTATGATTTCAGAAAACATCTTAGTGAATCCTAACGGTTTCAATTATAAAAATATTTACCAAAAAAAAAGATTAATTTTAAAAAAAATATTATAAAATCTCCAAATATATTACCGAAATAACACCTAAAACAAATGAAACAATCCCCCAAATCGATTTCTACATTTTTTTTAAGTTCTTTTAATTTTTTTATTTTGGGCCTAATTTCATAGCGCCAAAAGCAACAAGTTGCCAAGCTACCACCCAAAACTTATAAAAAATTTCGTTTATAAAATTTTTAGTTGAAAATTTTAAATTTGAATCATGGGCCCAATATAAAAAATCAAATATAAAAAAAAAAACTTATTAGTTAATATGTGTTATGTAAGGTGTAACCAGAATGGACATGCCCTTGTTAAAATAATATGGTTTGTAATAGGAAAGTAACCAGTTACCGACCTTAATTTCTTATTCCCAAACTTATTACCGGGTAATAGAAAGTTTTCCTGGGACATTTGGTGTTTTGAAATTACATTTCGTATTTTCTGAATTGCATTTGGAATTTTTTGAATCACTTTTCTATTTTTCATGGATGGTAACCGATTCGATGCGGGTATCGGTAAGGGTAACAACATTTTCTTTTATTTCGTTAAAGGTGTTTAGGGGAAACGATGTTTCAGTTATTTCGGTAATGGGTTCTTAGAGTTAACGGTATTTTACTTATCACGGTAACGGTCTTTAAGGTATTTCGGCAACGTTATTTTAGGGATAACGGTGTTTTAGTTATTTCGGTAACGGTATTTTAAGGGTAAGGTTATTTTAGTTATTCAGGTAATGTCAATGCATACCGATTTTTTAGCCCCATTATGACCGAGTTCCATTGTCTGGCTTGTTTATGATCAAATTTGGGAAAATATATAAGTTTAAAGTGATTTTTCTGTTTAGATCTTGTCAGATTATCTATATAAGGAAATGTTAAGGATATCGCTATTTAAATTATTTCGGTAACGGCATTTTAGTTATTTCGGTAACGGTATTTTAATGATATTCATATTTTGGTTATATCGGTAACGGTATTTCAATTATTTCGGTACAGTAAACCTCGGTTAATTTCCCCACGCATAATTACCTTTTTCGCTTATTTACCTTGAACTTTGAGTCCCCGTTTATTTTAACCCATTTTTCATACAAAAGCCGACGGTTAATTAACTTTCGCTTAATTACCCATTTCGGTTAATAACCTTAAAATTTTCATTCTCAAAATGAAATTTCCCTCGTTTATTTGCCCAAAGTACCTTTTGGTTACAGCCATGCACATACATAACCAAAGTATGTAACTTTCGCTTAATTACCCATTTTGGGTAATTAACAGAAACTGTACATTCCCAAAATGAAATTTCCCTTAAATTTTGTACAAATGTTTTTTTATTATAGCAATCTTTTTAGTTTGTTGTATTACTTTTTTGTTCCTTAGTTTCTTAAAGTAGTGAAATTAATTAATTTTGTTCAATAAAATGTTTTTGTTAACTAAATAACTTTGTTTTAAATACTTTATATAACATAATAGTCCTTCAAATGAAACTACTAAATATATTCGGATAATTGCATCTTTATGGGTATTTAAGCGTATTCGTATAATTACCTCTATGAGGTAATTAAACATATACGCTTTATTGCTTTCCCCGGATAATTACCAAAAAATCTTGCCAATTTTGAAGAGGTAATTAACCGAGGTTTACTGTAACACTATTTTATGGATAACGATAGTCTGTTGAAAAGGTTATTGCTTGCCATCGCTGGTATTTTTTGAATTTCAAATAAATTACAGTTGGAAAATTTTTTGAATTACATTTGGTATTTTCAGAAATAAAAAAAATGTATGGGAAAAACATGTTATATTTCAAAACACATTCAGTGGAAACGTATTATTAGATTAATACTTTTTAAACTCTATCAGAGATGAAAGTATATGAATCAAAACAAAATGCGTAAAAAACAATCCATGCCCAGCAATTATTAGATAATATGTGTAGTAGTAGATAGTAACAGCAAAATTCTGTTAAATCCATAAATGCTTTCGGCAATTTCTCATATTTGAATAACCAGGCACGTAGCTGGGGGGAGGGAGGCTAAAAAAGTATTATAAAAAATATAAAATTTATTAAAAAAATAAATTTTAAATATCGTAAATTTAAATATAAAATTTTTAGTTTGTAGAGTTCCTAAAGAATTAATTAAATTTTAATTAATTTCCCATACAATATGCCATATTCTTGTGCAACTTTTGCTATTGTCCAAAATATTACCAGTGTGTATGGAAGATTGTACAATATATTCTTATGGCGCAACCAAGAAATGTGAACAATATTTTATAATGTGTTGGCCACATTGTGCAATTTTTATATCCCTCCACAACAGAACAAAAGTGTGGTGCCATATTTTGTGCAAAAGTATTGTACATCTTATTGCACTGTGACAATAATGCTGGCAATAATATTTGCAATAATATTGCAAAGTGTATTCGTACTTGATTCAAATATTATATTTTAACATTTAATTAATTGATTGAATTGTTAAAAACACACAAATTAAAACATAACACACAAGCCATAAAAAAGTACATAATGCATTTTTTAATTAGAGACCAACTTTAAGAACTTTTCTGCTTAGGTTACAAATTCCGTTTATCATTTGACTAAATGAATGAGAACAAATCTTTCATCATTAACTTTTTGTTTTAATGGATTAAGAAAATTTAAAACCACTCAAATTTGAATCATTCAGAAAAGACTTCATTCACATAATTTTAAACTTTTCGAGAATTAATGTTAGTATTCATTTATAAGATTATTTTATTAAAGAGTTAATTCCTTTTACCTTTGATAATATGTTCATACGTTTTTTGAAACTTCGCCATTCACACAAAGGCGCAATGGAGAAATTGTGTTTCTTAAGCTTCAAAGTTCACAGTGGTTTATCTGAAATTTTTTTTACACGAATTATTAAATTTTTAACTTTCCATTAAAAAAAATACCTTTAAAAAAAGCTATAATTTAAAAAAAAAAACTAAAATAACAACAAAATAAGCTAATATATATTTTTAAATATAAAACAAGCTCTAGTGTTTATTGCTTGCCCTTTTTATTAGTTTCACTATTTTACAGAAAACAAATGTGTAAGCCCCCCCCCCCCCCCCTCAAACAAATTCCTAGCTACGAGCCTGTGAATAGCCAAACGAAACAAAACAAATAATTTTAACAATTCATTGACATACATTTATTTTTTTTTATGTATCGTATTACATAACACTTACGGTGATATTTACATGCCTACATGTGGATATTTAATACGATATTTTCATATTAACGGAACGATAATTTGGGTCTGGCCAACACTGTCCTTGAATTTCATTATATTACATGATAGTTGTATTAATTTAAATTGATTTTTTGTCCATGCACCAGCTAATTTGTGAAAGTGTGCAGTTCATTTATACACACCAGGGATGCCAAACGGTAAATCCCGAATTCGATGTTTTTTTTTTTTTAATTCCGATATTTTGCGGGATTAGTTTTTTTGCTTAAGTTTTATTACGTTTTTTTCTAGAATTTTCCAATATTTTTCTGATGTTTATGATTCTAAACAACACTAATATATATTGCGGGTACAGTAGAGCACCCATAAAGTATATGGGATGTGCATAATTGTTTTCGCTCCCCGCACATTTTCAGTTAAGACGAGAGTAAAAAAATAATTTTAGACAAAAAGTGTAGTTTTAAGTTTTAAACAGGCCAAGCAGCTTGAACTTTTGACCTCAAAAATAGGACAAAAAACCTTTTTTAGCTACTTTTGCTTATAACTCCTAAAATAAAATTTTTACGGGATTAACCTTCATAGCTTAATTTTTAAAGAATTAAAAAGCGAAGATTTTTCTTTAACATTGTTTTGACCTAAGTCTTACTTACCGGTCGTGGTGTTATGCGTGGTTAAAGTTAAAATGTAAGTAAGAACTTTTCTTCATAAAATTCTCGTAAATATTCGAATGGGGGAAAACTTGAACTCTTTACATAGTTTAACAGGGTGTTTAATGTAGTTTTACAAAAAAATAATTTTGGATAAAATATATCGACCATTCCATGAGAAAACACAAATCCTACTATGAAGCAACATTTTTTTTTTTTTTTAATTTCAACTTGTTTGCTTTCAAAATTATTTTTTTTTTTTGCTTTAGTACTCTTTGCCTTAGTACTATAAATTTAATGTATTAATATAACAAGTTATATAAAATAAAAATTAAATATGATATTAGTTTTACAAAAATTGAATACAAAGTTTTAATATTTATTTTAATCTAATTTAAAAAAATATATCGGAACTACCTCTATAAAAATAAAAATAATATGGCAAGCATATATTGCATAGTGTCAATTATATTGTTTTTTCTTTTTAAAATATAAAAAAATTAAATTAAATTGATTGCTAAAATAATATTGAATATTATTCGGTGAAAATATTTGTAAAATATGGATAGAAATACTTTATTGAAACATTCCAATTTAGTTGGTAAGTTTTTGAGATTTTTTGAGTTTCTGAAGGTCTCCAAAATATTTTTTTTGTAGGAAAAAAAATAAGCGGGTTTAGTGGAAATATGCTTCCAAGAAAAAAGATAACTTGTGAAGAAAATGAGAGCTACAATTCAGCGAAAGCTATAGTCAAACAATTATTAGTTGTAAATGATATTGCGGAAAGAGGATGTGCTTTAATTACATGATTTAATGCTGTTCTAACGCGTCAGGAAGACCAAAAGCAATTCATTCTGCATGCTATGGAGCAGAACTACAACGATCTGTCAACAAAGAATTTTCTAAAAATAAATTTTTAGAATATTTAAAAAAATCCAAAGACCCAAAATAATTATTATCATGTTTGAGTAATACTTTAAAATTAATTAAGGGGAGAATTTTATTGATTTTAATGGTTTAGTTTATTATTTATGCTTTAGTTTAGTACCTATATTGCTGTATTATTTATAAATTGTATTAACTATTAAAATATGAAATCAAAACAATAAAACTTATACTGAATTTAATTTTAAACATTTTTTTTTTGTAATTTAAGTGTTCTTAAAGGAAGCCGTTATTTATTTTCAGATTTTATAATAAATTAGTTTTAAAGAAGTAGTATTAAATGCATTAAATTTATAAAAAATTATCAATTAAGTTAAAAACGTAAAAAAAAAAAAATTTTGCTTCAAAGTAGGATTTGGGTTGATTTCATGGAATGGTCGACATGTTTTTTCCAAAATTATTTTTTAGTAAAACAACATTAAATACCCTATTAAATAATGCAAAGAGCTGAAGTTTTTCCCCATTCGAATATTTACGAGCATTTCTTAAAAAAAGGTCTTACTCAAATTTTAACTTTAACCACGCATACCCCACGATCTGTCATTTTTCGGTCAAAACAATGTGAGGGAAAAATCTTCGCATTTTCATTCTTCAACAATTTTGTTATGAAGGTTAATCTCGTAAAAATTGTACTTTAAGAGTTACAAGCATATTTATCTATTAAGCTTTTTCATCCCTTTTTGAAGTCAAAAGTTCAAACTGCTTCACCTGTTAAAACCTAAAACTAAAATTTTTCGCTAAACATTATTTTTTACTCCCGACTTAACTTAAAATGAGTGGGGAGCGATCAAAAAAACAAATAATAATAATCCCAATACTTTTATTGTAACATGGTAAATATCAGTGCCTGCGATAAAACTGGAGTAGCTCGAGTACACAATAGAACTCGAATAGTTTGCGGGCTCGAACTACTCGTCGAGTACCTCGAGTAGTGAAAGTGCACTGTTTTTTCCTTTGAAATCATGTACAAATGTAGCTATTATACTTTTTGGAAAGGTTAATTTCCAAGAAATATTCTTAGCAAATTTCACCTTAATCGGATGATGTTTGAGCAGTGGACCAACTACTACTCGAAAAAAACTTGACCATTTTCATACGAAATTGTGGAAATATGCAATTTTTAATAGTTTGATGAAATTTTATAAACAAATTTTTAAAATACTTATATATTTTGAAGTCGAATACTTTAGCAAAAGCTATGCATGTTGAAAATTTCGTGGCAATCCCACGAAAATTGTGGGATAGGCCAACTACTACTCGAAAGAACTCGAACACTTCCATACAAATGTGTGATAATTAGCAGATTTTAAACATTTGATGTAATTTTCCACAATTTTTTTAACAAATCTTTGTACAAACTTTTATTTTTTGGAGTCGCCTACATTAGCAGATTCCATATCTGTTAACGAAGTCGACACTAAAATTATGTAACATGACATCAAATGTTTAAATTCAGCTTATTTTCAAACATTTGTATGGAAGTTGCCGAATTTTCACGAGTTTTTTTTCGAGTAGTTGTTCTCCTAGGTCACAATTTAGTCCGACTCAGGTCTCGTTTTTTGCGAATAGAGGGACGAAATCGGAGCCAATTTCTTTTTTAAAATATTGGTTATTTAACTCAATATATTCTTGATTAAATAAAAAAAATGAATACAATATCATGTTTCTCTAAAAACATTCGTTTAAATTATAAAGTCAAAAAAATAAAATTTTAACGATTTTATCCCCAAAAAGCATTGACAGTCTTTTACCTTAAAATAAATATTTTCTTTCTGAACATAAAAAGTGTACATACTATTCTGAAAGGTCTGTTTATATAAAAGCAAGTTGTGTTTAAACCATTTTTGATTTATATATACTTTTCTTGAGGCAAATTTCAATTTTAAACCACTGTTAAAAATTGCGCACGCCTCCAATTAGAAGACGGAAGCGGTTGTAGTATTTCTGAAATACAATAATTGTATTTTAGAAATAATGAATAGGTGTTTAGATTATTGATAATACTTAAACATAATTGACAAATCTTAAAAATAATTGCTTATTTCAGAAAAACAACGTAAAATGGTGTAATACTCCATTCACATAAACGAGGTTTTAGTAATCTTCGAGATAATTGCATTAGCTGTCAATTATCACGAGATTTCAGATACACATTTTCTTATAATAATCACTTGACTTTGACGAGATAATTAATAAATTCCCAGCAAAAAATAACCTGGATTTGGTAAGCAGTAACTACATTTGTATGCTTCCGAAATAGCACTTCACCGCCTGGCATACAATAAAACAAATATGGAAGGCATTCTGTTGTGCATCCTAAAATGCCTTCTTTGAAGCAGTGAATAATGCTTACAACGAAGCAATAAAGAATGCATACTATGAAGCACTAGTGTTGTCAACGTATAAAAAAAGTGTTTAGTGAATTATTTGCCAAAATAGGAATCACTAAACATACTCATTGTCAGTAAAGGTGGAAATGTAAACAAAAAAAATAATTTTAATTTTTAATAAAAATCAATAAATCTTAAATATAGCGTGACAAAAACGTGGAGTCCACTTATATTTATGTTAATCGTGATATTATCCTTCCGGTGAAGAAATTCTATGAAAATGCTTCCTCAAAAGCTGCGGCCTTCCTCTCACCAAAAACATAAAAAAAATATCTTTAAATTAGTCGTGAGTATTTAAAAAAGGGGTCCATATTAATGTTGTATCTTTTCCAATGTTAATAATTTTCTGTTACGGCAGTGAAGAATATGTTTTTTAAAATATTTTGTTCGATTTTAGGTTAGATCACAAATATTTTTTGCTTACAAAAATAAATAAACAGCTGTTTACGAGATAATCAAAACCGCATCAAAAACAGATAATTGCAAATCTCATAGCTAAATCACTTACAAATGTTGATTTTGAATGGGGAATAACACCGTTTTAAGTGCATTTTAAAAATTCCATTACGATTCTGTAAAAATTTCTTGGCATTTTGGATTGATAGAAGTTCAAATGTTTCAAGGAAAAGAATCTAATAATCAGAGAAGTGAACAAGTGCCAGCAAATTGGACAAAATTGAAAAACAGTCTGCAATAAAACTAGATCTAAAAAGCTTCGTATGAAGATGACATTAAGAGGTTTGCATACAAAAAGTGTTTGCAGTCTTAAGATGGCATGCGACATATTTAAAAAAAAAAAACAAATTCTTTTTGTGGCACGCAACTATAAAAAGTCTTGCTACCCCTGTACTATGTAATCAAAATTTAATAAAGGAAAAGTTAAGAAAACTTTAATATATAATTTTTTTTTTTATTTTTATTGCCATATTTATCATTTTCGTGCTATTTCATGCACGCCATTATGAAATATAGGAAAATACAATTTTTATTTAAGAATTATATATTGGAATTTTATTTTAACAATACAATTTTTTTTATATTCATAATTTTATATTTTTTTTTCTAATACTTTAGTTGTATTTATAGGCATAAAACCTCATGAGCCTCCTTAATTATGATATATAATATCACTTACACTGAACCAAAAACAGCGGTAAAATCAACAAAACCCCATGTTAAATTGATCACTATACAACCAACAAAAACTGTCCGTATATTTAACACATTGTTTAGCAAATGTACATTTCGACGTTTTTATTTTATCAAAATATCTTGGTCTGATCGAAATGCCTTTCTATGTCGTATCATAGGCGTCGTAATATTTTAATGTCTGAATATAGAATAAAGACTTACACCCATATTCATAAGTAAAAGTTAACAGTTACTTATACATCGCAGCCAACGAGCAGCTTACTAGAATGTATTTTTTGCTTAGCAGCTTGTTAGCATAGAGTTTATTCATAATACATTTTAATCTGTCAACTTAAATTTAAAAATCAACTCTAAATTTCTATGATGCCACAGGGTAATTCTTTTTTTTTTGCAAAACAACTCTGATTTTTGACGTTTGCAATAGTGTTTGCCCCCAAAAAAAAAATTGTCCTTAAAATAATGGAATAAAACATCCCACATTTTGTAAAAGCTGATAAATCAGATAAAAGAGTTATAAAAAGATCAGTCAACTGGGAACAAGATGAAAATTTAATACAAGATATTTATTTTTCATAATTTTTTTACATTTATGTTATTTTTTACATGCATTTATAGGATTTGTTAAATAGCCTAGTTATGGAAAAGCTAGAAATAACTGAAAACTTAAAAATTGATACTAACACAAACAAAATAAAAAGGGATGCTTGGAGTAGCAATACCTTTCGTTTTAATAAGGTCTCAAAAAACCAAAGGACTTTGTAGTGTCAGCTGGGGGTTAAAATGGTATGGTTTGTGTGGCCAGATCGTTTGCGGTGCTGGCATGCCCGCGTTTTAGCTCGGCTAGAGCTCGCCGGTTTTGGGGGTGGTTCTTGCAAACCTCTGGCGTTACCTGACAGCTACAAAAAAAATAAAAAAAATCATGCCAGTCTAAAAATAAAACAATTAAAGGGTAATGGACCGGAAGCAAACAAAAAAACTGCACTTAAACGTCACAACACTCTTCCTTTTGCACACTCAAAAATATTTTTAGTTGGCTTGGCAGATGTTAGGCCAATCTGGTTTCCCTCCCACTTGAAATCCATACGGATTTCACCTTGACATCCTTGGCCGTTCCTTGGATGTCCCAGACATACTTACTCCGCTGCTTATTCTTCCCTACTACCACTGCTTACTTATTTAGCAGGTCATTTTTATAAATGATAAAATTTTAAAAATTTTCATTTATACATTATAAAAAATTTTGGGTTTTATTTAAAAAAACAAATGTAGATTTAAAATACAAAAAAAAATAATAAATATCAATATTAAAAAGGCAAGGTGTAAAATTTAAATTTCCTTTAAAAATAATTAAATTTAATATGAAAGAAAATTAACAAATGCGACAAATATATATTCCGGTTTACCAAACAACATTACTTTAAAAAAAATTCTTTTTCTTATTACAGATTTTAAATTTTATAGAAATATTAAGGAAATTTCCAAATATTTATATTTTCATAAACGCTTTTCGGGTAAGCGGGGTTTCGGTGGCTTCGCCAATAAATAAAATGCCAAAGCAGGCTGGTGCAGCTAATCGCTATGTATTTGCAGGTTGTTAAGGTTGGTCCGTCAGTTTTCCGTACAAATGTGGGTGAATCACGTAAGTCTTATAACCTTCTTTCAGGAATTTCTCATTAAAGAGAAATTATAAATTTCACGATAACTAATTAAATTTTTTCTCTGCTAATTACAGGGTCACCATCTACCTAATCCACCGTACGTGGGCAATATATCCCTAAAGTTACTTGGATCCCTACAGGCCTGAGCTCACCCCTATAGTTCCGCGCACCCTTTATTTATAATAACGTAAAAAGGGACTTCGTTTTAACAACAGCTAAGTGGATTTGATCTAAATGTTTACCCTTACAAAAATTTAATAACTAACTATAATTTCCTTTATTTTCCTTCCCTCCAGAAGCCGTCCAGTTCGTAATAGGTCGTCCTAGTATCCCTGTCTTAAGTACGTAACCTCAACAAACCTTGGCACCCCAAGATTGGTAGTGCTATATCCGCTACTCCCACGATGGGTCTCGTCAGAGGTGGTGTTGACTAGCAGCTCGACGAAAGTGGATTTCGGTTATTTATTTTTACTGCTGGTTTAAAATTTTGTTTCTTTTTTGTTTTTATAAGGCTTAGTGTATACCCATGTACATACACCAAACTTGCTTTAAATCAAATAAAAATCGCCTTGAAAGTTCTTTTGCTGCTGTTGTTGTTGTCTTCCTTAGTTTTATTTTTTTCCTTAGGAGCCACTTGACCGACCTTCAGCAAAATCAAATCCAAAAAGGAAGTTTATTCCTCGGCCATTTTTTTTTGTTTTTTTTTTCTTTCCCAAAACAAATTGACATTATCATTGTCAAAAATAATAAAAAATCATCCGCAACTACACACGGTTGTTTATATTGTGTTTTTTTTTTCTTCTCATCTATTACAAAACCTCAACACCTCACCCTCTTGTACCTACACATGACAAACCCAATCATCCTGTGATCCTTCAACGGATCCAGGATGAGAGGGAACTATTCGCTCTTACTTCCGTGCATTGGGTCGATTTGGCCCTAACTTGCCTTTCCAGGGTTAACCCCGTCAAAGGAATATCGATCTGGCAGCTCTCACTATTACCGCAGTGTAAATACGGCCTTTTCGAACTTATACTAAATTTTGACAATCTGGTAGCGCTTAACTGAGAAACATATGTTTATTGCATGAATGAAAAGAAATATTAGTAAGTAAAAAAAATGTGTAAAATTTTATTAATGAAATAAAATTTATTAATGAAATAAAATTAAAAAAAAAAAAATTAAAGGTCCTCAATGCCATGAAGCTTTCTTTACCTCCGATGGAAGAACACTGCTGAAAAACGGAAAACACCCTTCCTACGGAACAAAGGTAAGTATGGTCACTAGCAAAAAAAGACTTTCTCTTTCCAGCATACATCATCTAATTGGTATTAGGCCATGTGATGTTCTGAATGAACCGCATATGGCTGAATAGCAATGGCGAGCTAAGCCATTTCCGCTGCCGCTAACATCCAGCGAAAATATAAAAGGTGTAAGCAAAGGTAAGTATTGTAATAGTTTATTGATCCAATTTAATCAAAAAAATCCTACTTTTCAGATCTTCTCGAAGCCATCCAGGTATAAAACGAAGTACACAACATACAGCCAAACAACTTTTTTAAAACAACAGCAATTTTCAGCCAACTTCCCGCAAGGTGTTTTCCTGCAGGGATACGATGTGGAAGGTTTCCAATAATGACCGCCGGCTACTAAAACTCAACACTGCCGGCTTTTCATCAACATAATTATCGAACGGAAACAGGTAAGTACCTAACAACAAGTGGACATAAAAACCAAAAACCATCATAATTGCCCGAGTGAAAAAGAAAAAGGGAAAAAATTCAATCTATCCAACAACTAGGGCTCGGAAGTTAATGCATTTATTTTCGTGTTCTATGTACATACAATATGTATTTACAGCAGGCAGTAGAAAACGTTCTATTGCTTTGTTTGTATCAAAAATAAATTTCAAAGGAATTTTAACATGTTTTTTATAACTCAATAATTCAAAATATCCCTCTAATTGAAATTCAAAAATATCTTTGTAGAAAAATACCAATGTTGAAAAAATTTACTTTGAGAAATAAATATTTTTCCATCAAAAGAAAACTTTTTAAAACGTTTCTTCCTTTTCCATCTTCTGTTTTAGTTTTAAGACTATAAATACAGAAACTATTGTGGAATTTTTTTTTTTAAACTTATTCAAAGAACTGTTTAATTTGCATTTTTTTTTGTAGAAGTTGCTTTTCTATTTAATTTAACATTATCGTAAAACAAAAAAATATTGCAAAAAAAAAAAAAAAAAAAAATTGCAAACACTATTTTACAAATTTGTGTGTTTGCAGCATTTAAACCATAGATTATATTTGAAAATTCAATTTGTGGGAACGATGGTAGATAAAAAGTTTTTAAATTTAATTGTTTCTTTTCATATTAAAATTTCCTTTTCGAGCTTTTGATTTGAGAAATGGTCCTATAACATTTTATTAGATTTAATTCGATAAATCTCATAACAATGAATACAAATCTACCCGAGTTTTGTACTGATCTGATTAGATTCAGTTAAATTTTATTTGGTACCATTAGACACCATTATATAAAGTTAGACCAACTTTAATCCAAATGTATTTATATAAAAAAAAAGGAAACTTTAAGTTGCATGAGAATAAAATACAATTGTAGGAATTACCAAAAATAATTAATTCAAATCCTAAACCTAATTAAAAAGCTTAATTATATTAAGACTTTTAACAAATCTTCCCCGAGTTTCTCCCTACATTAATGGGTATCTAACTTCATTTGTCCCTGAGAAAATTTATTATAAAATCTCAACAGATTTACCAATATGAATTCAAAAGAAAACTTAGACTACAAATACTTAAAAAAACTTCAAAATCATCCTTAATCCAAATGAAAAATTTCAAACTTAAAATTTAAATCATTTAAATTCATCTCTTAAATAATTAATAACCAGAATCTATATTATACTACTTAGCTTCTAAAAATTCAAAAACACTTAACTAATTTAATCGATTTCCCCTAGGTTTGCCATATCAACTCAACCATGACCTACAAGGAACTCCAACAACAAAATATCAACAAATGGAAAACTTTCGGTAAGTTTTAAATCTAAGATATGTATACAAGTAGAGTATTTAAAAAAAAAAAAAAAAAAATAGTTTATATTAGAATTTAAGTGGCATATTTTACAAATTGACCAAAAAAATAATATGGACAATTGCTACATCCATTGCAATTACCAAATTTAAGAAAAATTTTTTTTTATTAATGTTCTACAAAAAATCTCGGCCCCGATCGGAAATTCAACCTTAATTCTCTTGACACACCAGTCAGCGAAATTCATGTCGACGTAATGAGCCAACCATATGCTTTTGCAGAAGACATTGGTTGTTTAATTATTTTACTTTTGTTTCAACTCGCTGTAATTACGGGCTCAGAATTACGTTACTGTAGCAGTGACTAACGACTCCCAGTCCTTAATGGCATAGTTCCCCAGGATGTTAGTTGTCGGCAACGGCGATTTGTACGGAGTTGCACATGTTACAGTGACAGTTACAAAATGTAACTTGCTTAGAAACGTTGGCTTATTAGTTGAACAAAACACTGAATTACTCATTACCTAAGACTTATGAATTCACTGGCTGGTAGGATTAAGAGAAAAGGAAGCGAATTCCTTTCTTGGTCTCGATATAAAAACTTAAGTGGAAAATTAATAAAAACAAAAATTATATGAATTTAGATTATTTACGATTAACGCGTAGATTATTGTATTTAATTAAATTACAAAAAAAACTATTTATTTACTAACTTTTGATTTAAAAATGAAAATATAGAATTTCGGGTTGGATAAAAAAATGTTGACGCGACGTTTATTTTAATTTCCAAAAAAAAAATTAAATCAACAGGAAAAAAAAATAAAATCGGGTTTAACGTTATAGCCTATTGTTTTAGGTCTTTTCCATGAAAAATACCTAACGATTTGCCCTGCAAATCTTCCACCTCGTAAAGGCTGTTGCCGATCGGTCGGACTATACGGCATTTTAAAAATTTCCTAGCCAGTTTTGCGTTAAAGGCGTTTTTAAAATCGCTTTGCTGAAAATTTCGGCGATAGACTTCTTGACCCGGAACAAATTTCACTTTTCGGCACCGAGTATTATAAGTCTTTTCGTTACGCACGTACGCTTTGTGCTGATTTTCCCGGATCCTTTGCCGTATAAGATCTAATTTTACAGACTTCGGAATAACATTCAGTTCCGAATCCTCTAAATTGCTGAGTTTCCGTGCAATTTTGTAAAAACTAGCATGGCCTACCATATTCATTCCGAATAACGCGAAATATGGCGTAACACCAATCGAGCTGTGCACTGACGATCATAGTGAACATTCAATTTCCGATAAATATTTATCCCATTCGGTATGATCGTCTTCCAAATATGATCGTACAGCGGACAAAATCGATTGGTTAACCCGTTCTGACGCATTCGCCTGTGGCGAGTGCGTAGTGGTTTTAACGTGATTTATCCCGAAATTTTTAACAAAATCTTCAAAATCTTTACTTACGAATTGTTTGCCGTTGTCAGACACAATAGATTCGGGTGTGCCAAACTTATGACAGACTTCCGCAATTAAAAATTTTACGACATTTTTACTATTGGCCTTAGGCATCGCCTTTAATAGTACAAATTTGGTTAAATTATCCAAAACGATGAAAATGAAACAATTACCGGTTTTTGAACGCGGGTACGGACCCACAAAATCAATAAAAATACGCTGAAACGGACGTTCAACTTGCGTTTCGGCTCCCATAGGCGGGCGTAGCGTTGTATTCGCGGGTTTTGTCTCCTTACAGACTTGACAGTTTTTTATAAAATCACGAACTTGTGAATTCTGGTTTGGCCAATAAAAATATTCACGTACTCTACGTAACGTTTTCGAAAAACCACCGTGCGAAACCTGAGGCGGGTTATGAGCGGCCTCTACGATACTTTGAGTCAAATCGAGCGGTACCCAGAGTTTCCATGAAAAATCTTCGTTTACGGTTATTCCATCGTACGGAATCACTCTTTTGTATACAAAACCGTCGACAACCTTGAGATCCGGTAACTGCTCGGAGTTTCCTTCAATCGTGGCAATAAGTTCTTTATAATTTCCCCACTTAAAAAGCCTCTGAATTTAAATCAATTAATTTGCAAACGTCCGCGGTGATTTCTTCCATTTCGTAGCGCGATAGGGTATCGGGAACAACATTCTGTTTACCCTGCCTATGTTCAACGGTAAAATTATACGCCTGTAAATGGAGACTCCATCTGGCCAAACGACCGCTGAGGTCTTTATGAGACATCAGCCACTTTAGACTGCTGTGGCCTGTTATTACGGAAAACGGCATTAGTTCTATATAGGGCCTAAACTTCTTAATCGCCATGACCACCGCCAGACATTCTCGTTCAGTGACAGAGTAATTTTTCTGCGCCGATGTTAATTTGTGCGAAAAATAGGCTATTGGATGCTCCCCGTCAGAATCATCTTTCTGAAAAAGCACTGCCCCAATACCAATATCGGACGCGTCACACTGAACGTAGAAATGTCTGGAGAAGTCAGGATGATTAAGAACCGGACTTGTAACGAGAGCGTTTTTGAGACGATCAAAAGCGGCTTTAGCTTCATCCGAAAACATAAACGTTTTGGCCTTCTTCAGAGTTTCAAAAATCGGTGCTGCAATGGTGGCATAATCGGGTATAAACCTTCTATACCAGCCAGTTGCCCCCATGAAACTCCGAACTTGTTTAGCGGTTTTCGGATATGAAAAACGAGTGATCGTTTCCACCTTAGCCGGATCAGCTTTTAATTTGCCACCGCCAACTATATAACCGAGATATCGTAACTCTTTAAAACAAAATTTGGATTTAGCTACGTTAATGGTTAAACCCGCTTTCGTCAAACAATCAGACACTCGATCTAACAACTCCAAATGCGTGCTAAAATCTGGCGAGACTATCAAAAGATCGTCTAGATCGACAAAAACTCGATCACGAAGTGCTGCGGGAACCACTTTATCCATTAACCGGCATAACCTTTGAGCAGCATTGCACAGCCCAAAAGGCATGACCGTATACTGGTAAAGAGGTCTTCCTGGCACCGTGAATGCAGTTTTCTCCCGACTAGACTGATCCAATGGTATCTGCCAGAATGCATCTTTTAGATCAACACTAGAAATGAAAAATGTATCCCCTAACCGACTGAGCAAACCTTCAATGTGCGGCAGAGGGTAGGCGTCCTTGACCGTCAGCGCATTGAGCTTTCGAGCGTCCAGACACAAACGATTTTTTTCGCCCTTTCGGACTAAAGTCACCGGGTGACTCCAAGGACTTTCGCTAAGCTCAATAACACCTAGGTCAAGCATCCTATCAAGCTCTGCGAACATTAACTTTTGTACAGCTGGTGAGACGGGATAATGACGATCTTTCACCGGAGTTGCGTCACGAGTATCAATTGTGTGCATTTCTAAACCGGTTTTACCTAGACCTAACTTAGTGTAGCACGGAAATTTTGAAACCACCTGGTCTAACTGGTGTTTTTGTTGTGATGAAAGAGTGTGAGTTTTGATATCGTCGGCTTTATCTGTCTCCTCACAAAGACTAATACTATTAGTGGTTACACTCTCTACGGAGGCAATTAATTTAAAAAGCTTCATGAAATCGTAACCCAAATACAACTCGCGTTTCAGAGTAGGCACTAAATAGAACGTGATATTATGCGTCGCTCTATTAAACGTAATATCAGCGCGAACGCGACCGATCATATGATGCACGGTATCATCTGCGGTACTAATGCTCGAATATAAATTAAATACGTTTAGACTGGCCTTTTTTCACAAAATCTAGACAGTTTTTGCCCAGTATGGTCACGTCGGCACCACTGTCTAGTAGACCCTCAATTTCAACCCCGTTAATATTTACTCGGGTGTATAACCGATTATCGGACCCTTCAAACAAAACCGTCTCAGCTATTGAATGTCTTATTTTTTTTCTCAAACGGTACCGTTCCCGGGCCTTTTCAATTTTCCTCGACACTTTACCGAAAATTCTTAATTTTGCCTCGTTATATTCTTTTATTCGTAAATGAAGTGGTTTAAGCTCTTTGAGCTTTGGTTCTAAATCTAAATTTGAAATCATTCTATTTGTATTTTTTAAAATTGAAATGCTCTTACTTTTAGTTCCCATTTGTTGACATGTAACTGGGTCTAAACATCGGTCGACCTCATCTCCCCAGTTCGAGACGGGCTCCGCAATCTGTTTCCCTGACATTTAGGGCATTTTGGTGCAACCACACCATCCCTGCCACACCTGAAACAAAATTGCCTAGTCAAAGGTTCAGGACAATCGATGAAACTATGGCCAACTACCTTGCAGTTCCAGCAAGTATAATGACTTGTAGACCGAATACCATTAACCTCAAAATCTACCAGTGGTGCTTCTTCTACTTCTTCATACGCCAGTTCACTCACTCGATGATTTGTATTTGGACGTTGCTGGTACAACTGTCGCTGGTTTGCCAGCAAATTTTCAGCACGCTTCACTTCTCGGCAAAAATCTATTAAAGTCCACACCTGCACAGAAAACATAATCTGGGCTAACGACGGTTTCAAGTTGCCTCTCATAATTTCTACGAGCTGCCCCTCTTCATATGGAGAATCTTGTTGGTTTCGCAACTTCATGACAGCGTTGTAAAATTCTTCAAAAGACTCCTGCGGCAGTTGACGGCGGTTTAAAATTTGCATTTGCACCTGGTACTCTTTTTCAAATCTTCGATATTTTGTTAGGAGCGCTTTTTCTAAATCACTCCAGGTTTGGACACGTACCAGTTTTCGGTGATCCCAGTACCAATCACGTGCTGGTCCTTCTAATAAAATATGAAAATCACGAAGTATTTCTTCGTCAGTACAACTGTAGTCCTGTTTTAGCACCCCAACTCGAAAAATAAATTCCTGAACATTCATAGTTCTATTTGTTCCGTCAAACCTGAGGTTCCATTTTTCTAATTTTCTGCTCAACGGTTCATAACTTTGTCTAGACATTGGCCCAGAAAAATTTTGAGTTTGTTGTGGCTGAAAACTGGGTGCTGTCCACACCTCTTGGCGCTGACGCGAACTTTCAGGCTGTGAAATAATTGGTTGTTGCTGAAAATTATAAAAAGTTTGCTGCTGTTGCAGTTGTGGTTGATTTGGAATTTGCTGACTTTGGAATATGGGCCTAGATTATTCAGTTGGTTAGGCTGTTGTTGTACTGGCTGTTGATTTTGTGATAACGAATTTTGCTCATATACCTGTTGTTGATGGTGTTGCACGGGTTGCTGCTCAAACTGTATTAATGGCTGTTGCAAAGGTCGCTGATCAGGGCTTAAATGCAAAGATTGTGTGGCTGCAGCTGTAGCCGGAACTACAAAACGTGATGCTGAAGTTAACGTTGGAAGTTGCTGCAGCCCGGTTGACCTTTGCACAGCTGCTGGTTGACCATAACTAGTAGTCTGCATAAACGCTTGCCCTTGAGATAACAACGGAGCTTGGGAATACACAGGCGGTTGAAAAACATGCGACTGAATTGTCGCAGGCATTTGGTTAATATCGGTAAAATTTTGTTGATTTGGGTTGTTAGTATGATTTTCTACTGAGGCCGGACTTCTTAAAGGTATTTGCCCTGTGGATTGAATATTTAAGGCTTGTTTAATTTCCTCTATAGCTTGCTGAATCTTTTGGTCAACGTCTCGCATTAGCTGTGCCTGAGACAACCCAATCGTTGCGCTCACCAATTGCAAAATGTTGGTAGAATTCGTTGCATTGGCTCCCACCTGAGCATTAGCTGACCCCTCACGAAACTCACGGCGAATATTTTGGGCCGTAATGCTATTATATTCAGGCGAAATAACCGTATCATTAAGATCATCTGGGCTAAAGGTCAAATCATGGCGTGAATCATCTAACATCGACGACTGAGTTGTCACAACGTTAGCTGCCGAAGTTGCAGAAGAAGCCACTGGTAGAGTGCCTGTAGTTAAAGTATTCGAACTACCATTTGTAGTTGCCGGTGGTTCCATATTTACGACCTCTTCCAATTTTAAATCGAAGAATAAAATAACAAATTGAGTAAATAATGAAAGAAACAAATTTGTGTCCCTCAAAAAGGTAGATATTAAAAAAAATAAAAAAATTTTTAATTAGGATATACAACTAATAAAACTGTATTTCCACCCAATTCCAGGTAAAAAGCGCAATAACCAAAAACTATTTTCGCCCTAGAGGAAAGTGAACACAATTCTGCTCTATGGCAAAAAATCGAATTATAATAATACAAATTATAAAATAATATGAAAAAAAAATTTTTAATAAAACAAAAGCCTTAATAAAATATATATAAAATTCGGAAATGTATAAAAGCCAAACAAAATGTATATATTTTTGTTCGGTTTTTGGAAAAACCAAATATATTAATAAAAAAACGGAATATATAATATTCATACGTGGTAGCAGTTTGGGAAAAATAAGAGCTTGCGGAGTAAAAGGTATGTATTTTAAAATATTTTGAGTGTACATATAATAATTATAAAATTTTCAATCTGTTTTTCAGAAGATCGTGTGTATAATATTCAAAAATCTAAAAGATGAAATATGGAAATAGTTGTATTTGAAAACCACAAAATAAATAGCGCTGCAACTAAGGAGTCTGGCATTTTGCCAGTAAATCCATGGACTCGCGACTACTCTATTATGCAGTCTGTTTAAAAATCGAGAAAAATCTCAAATATTAAAATTGTAAGTAATTATACTTAATTAAAACTTTAGCAACTATCTTTTTCTATTTTGTTACAATAAAAAAAAATTAAAATTGATCTCACCTTTTTATATGACTTGCAGCAGATAAAAATTAATTCTTAGTTGATAACTACAAATTCTTTATGTCTCAAGTCAATATAAAAAGGTAGAGAAAAAAAAAAATATAGTAAAAATTTAGACCATTTCAATCCCAAAATCATGTAGCAACGCGATTCAGGCTACTAAACACCAAAAACCGGGACTTACGTGACCGGGAATGTCGTAAATCCAAAGATTTATAAAAATAAAAAAAAATCAACTGAAACTAATAAACGAAACATTTTCCTGTTTTCCTTTGCACGAACGAAAGCATTTACCCGTAATTACGTGTACGACTAAGACTCTGTCCGTGGCCAAGAAAAACACAGGGAAAATGATCTTTGAAAGAAAAAGTGTTGTCCTTTTCCCCTAAATGTCGCAACGCGCTAAGGACTCTATGATCCCCTAGCGGGACTTACATTTGTAAGAAAAAAAAACACTAAATCTGTAAAACAACTAAAATTTGAAAAAAAAAAAAAAAAAAAATTTTTTTACTGAAATCTGAAGCTTGCTTCGTGCTCCACGTTATGGGCGCCATTCTGTAGCGTCAGCTGGGGGTTAAAATGGTATGGTTTGTGTGGCCAGATCGTTTGCGGTGCTGGCATGCCCGCGTTTTAGCTCGGCTAGAGCTCGCCGGTTTTGGGGGTGGTTCTTGCAAACCTCTGGCGTTACCTGACAGCTACAAAAAAAATAAAAAAAATCATGCCAGTCTAAAAATAAAACAATTAAAGGGTAATGGACCGGAAGCAAACAAAAAAACTGCACTTAAACGTCACAACACTCTTCCTTTTGCACACTCAAAAATATTTTTAGTTGGCTTGGCAGATGTTAGGCCAAGCTGGTTTCCCTCCCACTTGAAATCCATACGGATTTCACCTTGACATCCTTGGCCGTTCCTTGGATGTCCCAGACATACTTACTCCGCTGCTTATTCTTCCCTACTACCACTGCTTACTTATTTAGCAGGTCATTTTTATAAATGATAAAATTTTAAAAATTTTCATTTATACATTATAAAAAATTTTGGGTTTTATTTAAAAAAACAAATGTAGATTTAAAATACAAAAAAAAATAATAAATATCAATATTAAAAAGGCAATGTGTAAAATTTAAATTTCCTTTAAAAATAATTAAATTTAATATGAAAGAAAATTAACAAATGCGACAAATATATATTCCGGTTTACCAAACAACATTACTTTAAAAAAAATTCTTTTTCTTATTACAGATTTTAAATTTTATAGAAATATTAAGGAAATTTCGAAATATTTATATTTTCATAAACGCTTTTCGGGTAAGCGGGGTTTCGGTGGCTTCGCCAATAAATAAAATGCCAAAGCAGGCTGGTGCAGCTAATCGCTATGTATTTGCAGGTTGTTAAGGTTGGTCCGTCAGTTTTCCGTACAAATGTGGGTGAATCACGTAAGTCTTATAACCTTCTTTCAGGAATTTCTCATTAAAGAGAAATTATAAATTTCACGATAACTAATTAAATTTTTTCTCTGCTAATTACAGGGTCACCATCTACCTAATCCACCGTACGTGGGCAATATATCCCTAAAGTTACTTGGATCCCTACAGGCCTGAGCTCACCCCTATAGTTCCGCGCACCCTTTATTTATAATAACGTAAAAAGGGACTTCGTTTTAGCAACAGCTAAGTGGATATGATCTAAATGTTTACCCTTACAAAAATTTAATAACTAACTATAATTTCCTTTATTTTCCTTCCCTCCAGAAGCCGTCCAGTTCGTAATATGTCGTCCTAGTATCCCTGTCTTAAGTACGTAACCTCAACAAACCTTGGCACCCCAAGATTGGTAGTGCTATATCCGCTACTCCCACGATGGGTCTCGTCAGAGGTGGTGTTGACTAGCAGCTCGACGAAAGTGGATTTCGGTTATTTATTTTTACTGCTGGTTTAAAATTTTGTTTCTTTTTTGTTTTTATAAGGCTTAGTGTATACCCATGTACATACACCAAACTTGCTTTAAATCAAATAAAAATCGCCTTGAAAGTTCTTTTGCTGCTGTTGTTGTTGTCTTCCTTAGTTTTATTTTTTTTCCTTAGGAGCCACTTGACCGACCTTCAGCAAAATCAAATCCAAAAAGGAAGTTTATTCCTCGGCCATTTTTTTTTGTTTTTTTTTTTCTTTCCCAAAACAAATTGACATTATCATTGTCAAAAATAATAAAAAATCATCCGCAACTACACACGGTTGTTTATATTGTGGTTTTTTTTTTCTTCTCATCTATTACAAAACCTCAACACCTCACCCTCTTGTACCTACACATGACAACTTTGGACCAAATACAAAATCAATGGAGAAAAACCAAATCGTTAACCAAAACAAATATGAACGCATTTATGAGAGAAATAAAACAGACGGGTGGAGGTCCAATACCTACTCGGTTGAATAGTTTGGCGAAGAATTGGTTGGCCGTCTTCCTAAGCATTTTGAACATGACTTCAATTTATATGATAGCAATGCTTTAGGTATTGAATCATCCAATTTTCTAATTTAAAACAGCACTATTATTGAAATTTTGGATTACGAGGAAATGGAAGATGGTGCAACAATAAGCAGTGATAAAGAAATTCAAAAAACAAAAGTACTTAAGGAAAAACATACAGACAAATTTGATGAGACTTTGAAAAAGGAACCAGAAGATGTTGCAAACACAGCCACAGAAGAGGAAACTCTGAAGGCAAAAGTACACAAAAAAAGAAATACAGAGAAAGTTGATGGCTCTATTTCTTAAAAAGTCCACTGAATCTAAATTATTAAGCGTTTCCATAATTTATATATTAAAAAATATGTTTTGGCCACAAAAACGTATATTTGTTTTTTATAATTTTTTGCATTCACTTTGACAGAAATCAGATGTTTTTTAAACTCTTAACAACAGTTTAGCAGCTTGTTAACATAAACTTAACAACAGTATGATAAGTGTATTATGAATAGAACACATGTTAACTCCTTGCTAACTTTTACTTATGAATAAGGGTGTTATATTTTATCATCTGTTGATAAAATTTTAGATTTGGGAGTAGTATTTGATATCAATCTATCTTTTAATAATCATTTAAACTATATAATACCTAAAGCTTGCTCAATTTTTGCTTTTATCCGTCGTAATTCTGATAACTGTTTTGATCATTATTTAAAAAAAAGCGTTGTTTACTTCGTTTGTAAGATCTAAATTAGAATATGCCTCATTTATATGGGGACCTAATGCTGAAGTTCATATTAATAGAATTGAAAGAATGCAGAAAAAGTTCATAAAATATTATCTTTCTTTTTTAAACTTTTCCTCGCCAGTTCATTCAAATGTAATTGTTTCTTATGCAGATATATGTGCTTTACTCTCAATGAAAACTTTAGCGGTTAGGAGAAAAATCTTTTCGTCTAATTTTTTGCATGGCATTATTTAGGGTTTAATTTATTGTCCGGTTTTATTACATGCTGTTAAGATCTATGTACCTCCACGGTTTTTTCATATTGATATTCATAGAACTGATTACGCTATAAATGAACCATTAACTAGGGCTATGATATTATTTATTAATCATTGTAATCAATTAGATTTAAGTTTTACTAACATAAATTTTAAAGTAATTTTAAATAATTTTTACTTTAGATTTTAGTATACATAGACTGAAATAAATAAATAAATAATTTAAGAAAAATTAGTTATGTTAACAAATTTATTTAATCAAATCTAATAAACTTTCTTTTGTGTATCTCTTCCTTTCGTTATTTTCCTTATCCACTATTTTGACATTTTCAAAGTCAGCTGTGTGACCTGTTTGAAGTATATGTTGTGATAATGCTGTTGATTCCTTTCCCTTTATTATGTCTGATTGATGTTCACCCATTCTTGTGCATAGTGCTCTCTTTGTTGTTCCAATGTAGATCATATCACAGTTCTGTTCGTTATTACCTTTACATGTTACTTCATACACTACGTTGTTTTGTGGTTGTTTGTTTATTGGTGTCTTAACGTTAGTAAATATTGCACTTAGTGTTTTGTTGGGTTTATAACCAAAGCTTATGTTGTTTTCTTTTATTGTCGTTTTTATATTTCTATTGTCAGTTAGCCCAGGGATGTATTGTACACTGTAAAATTTTGTGTTCTCTTTGTCTTCAGTGTTGCCACGTTGGTTGTTATTTTTTAAACGCTTAATTGTTTCGTCTATTAGTGATTTTGTTAAGTATTTAGGGAAACTATTTTCTATTAATATTTCGTTGATCTTTCGTATGTTTTTTTGGTGAAATTCGAAATCGCTAATTTTTAAAACTCTTTCAATAAAATTTCTTGCCGTATTGATAATTTGTCGTTTTGGTTGTGTTGCGTTGTAGTTCATGAGTCTACCGGAAGCCGTTGTCTTCGAGTACCAATCAAATACGATTTTGTCATGCACTCTTCGTAATTTTGCATCAAGGTATGCAATCTCATTGTTTTCTTCAACTTCAATAGTGAATTTAATTTTGGGATGATGGTTATTGAAAGCTTTTAGGATTTGGTCTTTATGGTCATTATGAATTATTGCTAATATGTCGTCTACATATTTTGCTATGTATTTTATATAGATGTTTTTATTTTCCAATTCTATTATTGCATCGTCAAGTAAACTGTCAAGAACAATATCTGCTATGGTTGGTGATAGTGGGTTGCCCATGGGCATACCAAAAATTTGATTGTATATTCGATCTTCGTATACAAAATAATTATTGTCCGTTACACAGAATTGCAGGACGTTTGTGACGTTTCAAATCGCAATGTGGAAACCAAAAAAAGAGACGAAAACGACAACTCTTACGTTTTCACTCAATTCAAAGTGACATTTGTGTTACAGAACCCCAAAATGAATTTCTTCACTCATTTACACGAATTTTTTGAGTAACACGTCTTACAAAAACAGACCGTAACGGTCTGTTTTTACAATACGTGTATAAGTTCAGACGAACGTGTGGCACCCGAACGAATACGTAAGGAAATGAGTTTTTATAATTCGTTCGCCTGACTTACGTTTGAGTACGTTAAGCTTTATGTTATGTCAAACAGTAGAGATTGCCATGACATTGCTTTTCGGTTTTTGTTAGTTTATTTCATATACAAATAACTCATTTTTCGTTGCTAGATGGCAACCCAACACTATAATTGAAATATAAACAAAAACAGCTGATTTTTGCTTAAAAAAAATTAATTTATTTTGTTTAGAAAACAATAAAAGTGGATAAAAAATATAATTTGTATAAAAAAAACAAAAACATTTACAACTAAAAATGTAAATAAATATAAATATAAATGAAAATAAAAATAAAAATCATTATTCTTTTTTTTTATAACAATTTTTTGTTAAAAAGTATTACAGTAAAACCCGGTTAAGATGAACTCCGAGGGACCAAAAAAATTAGTTCGTCTTAAGCGAGGTTCGTATTAAGCGGTTTTTTTTTAACGATAAAAAATGTGTATTTATTAAAATAAAAACAAGATTTTTACATAAATAAAAAATAAAATTAGCATTTCATGCATTCACAACTAAAAATTCAATTAAAATTCTTCATTTAAAAAAAAAAAAATTTTTATTTTTTTCTGAATGACTGAATTAACGATTTCATTCGTTATAAGTTTTTCTATTACCAAAATATGATTGTCAGCTTCTTCGGCACACGATTTTGTTGGAATATATTACTTGACAAATTTTCAACATCGGCAGGATTAACAATTTCCAATATTTCTTCACCTGATAAAGTATGTGACGTTAAAACATTAGCATCTATAGCTAGAAAGTCATCCACGGATATGAAATTCATATTAGGTCTATCCCATTAAACGGATAAAGAGTGTACTAAACATGGTAATTTGTATGAAAACGAGTTTTTGGGACTGCTGAAAACAGTTCGTAATAACCGAGGGTTCTTATTAACCGAGTTCGTATTATAAGATGTATTTTATATGAAAATGTTTGCCAAAACGTCGGAACTTTTAAATTAGTTCGTATTAACCGAGGGTTCGTCTTAACCGAGTTTTACTGTATTTTGGTTTTAATATTAAATTGTGTTGCCTTTTTTTTCGACGAATACTTTTGTGAACGTCTGTTTTTGACGTTTGTGACGTTTCAAATCGCATTGTGGAAACCAAAAAAAGAGACGAAAACGACAACTCTTACGTTTTCACTCAATTCAAAGTGACATTAGTGTTACAGAACCCCAAAATGAATTTCTTCACTCATTTACACGAATTTTTTGAGTAACACGTCTTACAAAAACAGACCGTAAAGCTTACAATTTAATTACATTTTAAATTGCATCCAAAAATGTACATAAGTAGTTTGCCTCACTCTTAAAGACTATTGATGATAATTTACAATTCGCATAATAATACACAATTCACATAAGATATAATTAACATAATTTCATAAATTTACTAAAACAAGTCACCAATCTTAAATTATTTGGTAATAACACTTTTATGTTAATTTAGATATTTTTTGCATTTTTAGATTAAAACCACACTTTGAACAATCTTTACAACAGTAAGGTTAAATGTTAACAAACCTTTTATGTTGATTTCACGAACACCTTTTGGTTCAGTGTATAAATGATATCGTTTCGATACTTGGTTTATTGGAAACACAAAAAAGATTCCTAATTCTAAATATATTTTATAAAAATAGAAAATAATGTTGTACATTTTTTTATATTTTATAATTTTTTTTTTGTTTTATTTACGAAAATTCTGTAATGTTAAATTTTTTTTTGTTTAAAAAAATAACACACCTCGATAAGCTTCCTTGGTTTGAATGCCGATATGTGATTTATATACTCTTTGATGCCCTGATTATAGCTTATATTTGAAATGCAATTTAAACAAAGTTGGCGTAATAATTTTAACGTTTTTCGCCGACATTAAAAAAAGGAAAGTTCAAAGTTTATATTGTGACCCCAAAACAAATTAAATCTGGTCGGATGCATGGCCTAGGCTACTTTTAAATATGTAAAATTTTGTAAATTTTTGATGGAGTATTTTTCAAATGCCATTTTACCTATAATAATAAACAAATTTGAAACGCTTGTTAATTCATTATAGAGAAAAAAAGTGAAAGCAAACAATATAGTGCAAGAATATCGAAGTCAACTTTGTATTTTTTTTATATAAAGTTGATAGAACTTATATAAGTCAAGTATAAACAACCGCAGTCCAGGTATAAATTACACATATCATTTCTTTTGTAAAATTATAAAGTTCCCTTTGTTGATGATGTACTTTAAAATAATTTACTTTGTTCCTTTTACAATTTATACAATTTTGTAGCTTACCTAAGTTTTTTTTTGTAACTTTCTAAAGTAAAATTTAAGAACTTTAAAAGTACAATTTAAACAAAATATCTAATAGGCTACTTGAGTGACAAGTATAAATATTTACTGTAAACTGCTTACCAAAAACAAAAAGGTAAAACGGAAAGCAAAATATGGGTTTTTTCTACACATCATATATTTTAGAAATAAAAAAAACTTTAAATTATGAAATAATTTTTTATTAATTTACGCTATAAAAAGTGCGGGAATCGCTTAAAATTGGTATGTATTTGTTAAAACAAAATTGCCGTTGATTTAATGCATTTTTATTTCATTCGATTTCTGCTTTTAGCTTTTTATGGAAGACGTCGTTTGGAACTGTCAGCCACCATTGGCATTATTACGTCTGCTCCATTCATATGGTGGGTTTTTGTGAAATGTGTTGTAAGTTAGCTAATTACTACAACAATTATTTAGAATTTAATTTTTTAATACAAATAATTTAATAAAAACATATTGTTAAAAAAAAACAAATAATGAGCTTTGCAATGCAAAGGGATCAAAAGATAAATAAAAAAATAAAAAAAGTATAAAATGGACAAAACTAAATTGTAAGAGTTAATAAGGTATATATAATGTAGTTTCAAAAAAAAAAACAATACAAGTAAAGTTTACAAAGTTTCTAAAGTATAAATGCAAGTAGTTTTATTTGACATCTTTTTATAGAAGTTGTTTGTATAACTTGTCGAAAAACATTTTAAGTTGTATTCTATACAATAAACTTAGGTATTTTTTGCGTGTTATAATAGAAATTCTTAAGCTGTTCGGTTGTGGTGTGTACCCAATTTTAAAAAATGTTTTTAATCGCGATTTTGCCAAAATTGAGATATGATGGGAAAATTTGGAAAACAGATTTGGAATCTGCGAGACAAACTCTGCTAAAAATAAATATCGCGGTTCAAACCAAACCGACTTTTTCTAATTTTGTGACCGTGAGTAATTTACTAAATCGTGTTTTTATAAAAAAAATTGTGCCCTGATTTGTATTCATTTTTTAAAATTAAGACTGATTGAAATTAGAAAAGTATCTTAAACATTTTTTAATCTGATGGAAGCTCTAAACTAATTTTCTTTAAATTTGACAGTATTTATGCGGAATGCTCGTTTAAAATCCAATATAAGTCTTCGGAGTTTTGGAAAACAAATATTCAAAGCTTTTTTGTTATGAACAAATTGTTCATATAAGAATATTCTTTTAAAAGAAACAGTTGTTTTAATTATTTTTGTATTGAGTCTGAAATTTTTTATACAAATTTTGGTATTTTTCATAAACTTTTGTGGTTGCCATTACCCTTAATATAAATTTTTTTGGAAAACATAAATTTGCGTTGTTTTTAGAATTCATCACAAAATTCATATATTTAAAAAATTTTGTAATGATTTCGTGCCAGAAAACATTAAATATAAATGTTTCAATATCTACGTCATTTTTGCTTATCTTCACACTAGTTAACTGCAAATTTATTAGTGCAACAACATCAGTTGTGTTAACTGAATCTTTTAGGTAACAAAAACTAATAGCGGCGTCACAAAAATTCCCGGAATTTTATAAATCAATCCCTAATACGCACTTACCGCAATAAAATTCAGTGTTACCATATACTACCCCCACTCAAATAAAAAAGTTAATAAAGTCAGCAAAAAATTTTGCTGAGTCAGCAAAATTTTAGTCAGGAGGGTGCTTGGAAAAAAAATGGTAATGTCAGCAAAATCTTTTTGCTGAAAATCAGCGAGCTGATTTTTAGCAACAAAATTAGTAGATTCAGCAAAAGTTTTGCTAACACTTAGTAAATTAGAGATTAAATAACCCTTGCTAAAAATTAATAAAATTTTTGCTGAATATAAGTAGACTGAAAAAAAACTCAAAAAATTTAGGAAAACTATACTTTAGTTAATTTATTTTCTGAAAATCATAAAACATATTTTTGTGATTCTGTTTAAAATAATTTACAATACGTTACAAAATATAAAAATATTCATATTCCCAAATTGACGATATGAATTAATGTAATATCTAAAAACAATAGAAATAATTATGTAAAACATAAACGAAATTATCTTTGAACTACTTACATCAATTATTGTCTAAATAATGCTATCTTTTAAAGGATCGCAAATGCCGCAAAGAATTATAGAAACGAAACGAAAAACTAACAAAATAAAACATAAACAACCCTTTTTTGCAATAAGAAAAAGGAAACATAAAAATCTACCTATGATGTATGTCTTTGTATTTCTCTTTAGTCAGTCTACTTGACCACACAAGATTATTAATATATATAAACATTTGTTTACAAATACACATTTAATCTTTATTAAATTTATATATTTTATTTTGTCTTTTATTTAATTAATAGATTAAGTTGTGTTAATCCACAATTTTGTTTTATATATGAAAAACAGATACAAAAATTTTCCATGGTTGATTTTTTTATGTTATGTCTTACTAGAGCTGTACTTTTTAGAATAATTTTCCTCGTCACTACTACATCGTGACATGCCGCGACATCTAATTCATTCTGCGTATATCATTCAGTCTGGTTGATATGCTAATCAACACAATTTTTTTTAACAAAATAAATTAGTAAAACATTAGTAAAATATTAGTAAGACATTAGTTCAAAACAGTTAAGTGCTGAATAAGTATAACTAAAATTTTAGTTTAAAACATAATTTAATCAAAAAATTTGCTGCAATATAGTATACCTGATTTACAAGATGTTTTACTAACTTTTCTACAAACTTATTTAAAAACTTAAAAATATTTATTTATTTATTTAAAATATATTAAACTAACAAAAAAAAGGAAACAATTAACAAAATATGGTATTAAAATTTAAATTTTATTTTTATAAAGCCTAAATGATCTTTCCATATATCTATACACACAACAAATCGTTGCGAACGAGTTAGGAGCATTTCAACTAATAAAGTTTTTTCACGTAAATTATTCAAACATTAAGTTGAAGCAAGAAAAAACTGGATAAAAAGCTACTAGTTTCCGCATAATTTTGCGAATAAACTTTATTAGTTAAAATGCTCCTAATTACATGGTAACGATTTTTTTGTGTTTACTAAATTATTTCAATGCTAATAACAAGACAGCTTAAACCAAGATAACCTTAAACGTTTTTATTTCCGTATCAATTCATAAATGTTTGTCAGAACTTTAAAAGAGTAGTGAGAAGAAAATGAATGGATTTTACCCAAGTGTATCCACCGAGAAAGAAACGATGTTTGAATTGAATTGAAATCTAATTTTCACTTTACCTTTTTTTTATGAAAGATTGCCCCATATTAGGTATGAAGCTTATAAGAATAAATATAATTTTTTTTCAGAACAAATTCTTTCCTCTTTTTGGCAAATATTGCCACATCATTCGCGTTCTTTCGGTTCTTATTTCATTACAACAAAATTTAAAAATAAAGTTTCAAAAAAAATAAAAGAAAAGATTTGACATAAACCTTTCAAACAAAAAAAAATATTTGAGATAAAGTTTCAAAATAAAATTGTTTTTTCTCTTTTCTTTCATGTGTAATTAATCGACCCAAAAAAATGGTTAGACGCAAAGCTTCAAGTAAGAGAAAAAAAACTAACTTAAAAAAAATCAAGTTAAGAAAAACGATAAATTTTAAGTAATTTAAATCGTTGAGACAAAAAAAGAAATATGCAGAAAAAATTATTTAGAGTAAGTCAATCAAATTATTTTTCCTCGTTGATTTTTCAACACGAGGTTTTAACATACAGTGAAAGGTGGTTGTTACGAATAACGGTTATAACGAACTCTGGTCGTGCCAAATAACGGATCTAACGACCTAAAAAAATCCAATTAACTTGATCTTATTAGATGTTTTAGGTAATTTAAAAGTTAAATTTGTAAATTAGTAAATTAGTAAGAATATTAAGAAATCTGCTTATGAAAAATCAATATTGTTTGTTATAACCGAGTCCTGCTGTACCAACCACACACAGTGTTATACAAGTCAAAGACTTTTATGAAATTTTCTTTATGAATTTGTACAGAAATATTAACGAATCGATTTAAAATAAGCCAATTAAGGAAAATATTAAAAGAAAGTATTCTTACCCTTTTGTGCGAATAAAATTTGGTTGAATTCTGTTTCAAACCTGTTGACAATTTACGCCTTTATTAAAAATTTCCCTTGGTCAACCTTACTTTAATATATTTTTATCTATTATTAAAAAAAAACCATTAAACTTCAAAGACACTTTTAAACGGTAATAGTATATTGAAGACTTACATGTAACCTTTAATTTCCATTAAAATAATTAACACAATTAGGATTCACTAATTAGTATTAGATGTTCTTTACACGTGTACTTAAAACGGAATGAGCGAATTTAGTATACCTAAGTCTCTCATCACCTACGAGTAATCTATTAACATCCCTGTTATTGTCCTTTAACAAATCTGGCAACATTGATCTTGCCAGACGTCCTAAAGTGACAAGGACTATTGTGAATGGAGAATAGGAATAAAAAAAATCAAATTGCCAAGTGAAGTAAAAAAAAATTGTGTGTAAATTGAAATTTTTTTTATTTAATATTAAAAGAAAGAAACTGCAACCATAGAAACTGTTTTTTCGGATTGTGACCGTCACAATAACCATCCAAAAAACAAATTAAAAGGCAAATGTCGTAAGAAAATAAGTTATCTTAAAAATTGAGAAACTGAAAAAAAATGGTAAGAGTACTTTGTTCAGGTGACGTTACAAGTATTATGAAAAATGTATTTCCAGGAAGGTCAAAAATCGGAGCATTTTGATCAAAAAATACACTTATCTCGTTAATATAGCTCGAACGCCTGATGTCGCAGAGTGAATCTAAGGCCAGATTAGGATTCAGCGTACCTTGTACCTTTAGAAAAGTATAATTTAGTTCTAGTGTCTAACATTTTTCGGCCTGAATCTTTAGGTGTAAAAAGTACTTACATGTACTCACAAGTGCTCCCCACTGTATCTCCATTTTACACGAAAAAATTTCAATTAAACTATTGTTCGATTTCAAACTTACTTTCAATTAACTGTTTAATTGAAAATGAATTTGGTATAAAAAAAATTTCAGTTTTTATAAGGTATAATAAAAACATAGAAACAAATGCAAAAATTAAAAAAAATCCCCAAAATTAAAAAAATCTTTTAAAGTAGAAAATTCGCGTTTCTTTAATTTTGGTTATTTTTTTAAAATTTTTTTCGAATTTCGGCGTTTATTTTGTGAGTTTTTAAATTTCTGTAATATTGAGAATTGTTTTTTAAATTTTGGCAATTTTTTTCAAATTTTCCGATTTTTTCAAATGGTCTCGATTTTCAATTAAATTTTTAATAGATGTGAATAAAACTATAATTAAAAATAATATTAAATAAATAGATAGAAATTATTTTAATTGTTACTACAACACGACCGAATTCAGTTCAACTTTTACTGAATCAACAAATATTTTAATTCAAACATAATTTTATATTTTAATTCAAACAATATTTCATTTTGAGCTTACATTGTCTCAAAAATTTTTTTGATAATATTTTAAGTTAAAGACTTCGAAATCTCTTATGAAAAGATTTTATTTATTTATTTATTTATTTACATGATATTAAACTTATATAAATATAAGACTAATATATAAACAATATTAGCACTGGCTGCCAGGGCCATCAGCTATTATTTAGAATTCAATTTATATTTTTATATTCAGTTTGGATATGTAATTAAAAATATAATTAATGTTATCGATAGAAGGTTCCTTAAGTAGATTGAGACCGTTGTTGAATAGGTATTTAGTTTGAAGTGAAAAGATTTTATTTATTGCTTTTTGTCGAAAATCAACTCAAACAATGATAGCCGCCCATTTGCAGGCGATGTTTTCTAATGAGATTTTAAGATTCGAACCATATAAAACTATTTTCTATTTGATCATCCAAACTGGAACTTATAAATTTTATAAATTGTCACACTTTGAAAAATAACATTTGATATCGGAAATCCACAGTTGCCCCATTAAATGGTAGCGGTAAGAGATTAGTTTTTGGTGACCTCGCCCTAGGTGTATAAACTATGATTGCCAAATTTGAACAAAATCCGTAAAAAATACTTTTTCTTTTTTCGAATACACACTTTAAATTTTATATTTTTTGTCAAAAGTAGGCGTAGAAGTGGGCTTGGTCGATGAAAACTATACTACGATCTAAGTCGAGGTCCGAGGATTATTTATGCCAAATTTGAGGCAAATCCGTTGAGAATTCCTAATTTGTATAGAGAACAAACAAACAGGAAATGAGTTTTATATATATAGATTTTATACATAACAAGTGGAATCATTAAAGTCCGATGTGCCGAATTTGGTATAAAAAAGATTAAATTCGGCTGTGCCGAATTTTTGGATACCCTCCATCTCGATGTTTGCATTAACCAGGGAAAGTGCAAACAATATAAATATCTATATTCTTTGTAAAAATAAGAAAAATAATGTTGTTTTTATAAGTAAAACAAAATATGACTGATTGATTAATGTATTTGGGAAAAGTCAGAAGAAAAAATATTTAATTAAAGTTTACTAAAATGAATCTGAAATTGTGCATGCTTATAACAGTGGGTCTTCAAATGTGAAATGGTTATTCTGATTACCTAAAGAAGAACGTGTCGTGAAAAATAGATATATTTTTAAAGTACCCTTATGATGTTAAAAAAAAACTGTTGTAAAATTCGCCTGTTCTTTTGTATAAAAAGAATCATCTCTTTGCCTATATAATAATGAAAGGAAGAAGGATTATTAAAATATATTTTTGGATCGTTACAAGAGATGCAATGAATACAGTTTCGAATAATCAGAATTTAAGATAAATTTAAGTGAACAAAAATACGCTTGCGGAGACATACATAATGAAATAATTATTAAATACCCGTTTACATTACAACACATGTGTTAATACTATACATCACATAAGTAAAACGGAAAGTGTGATAAAATAAAGTTTGTCAAAAATTTTAAAAGAAAGTCTTTCGAGTGTTTAGGGTGTTTTCGAGACACAAAAAATTAAAGAAACTGGCATTTCCAATTTTTGTTTTTCAGCTTAGTTGCTTGTGCAATTCTCGTTTACGACTCCTAGAATAAGAACCCTAAGAAATTTTCCCAAAATTCGATTGGTTTTTACACATCAATACTTTAATTTAGATTATTTTTGTATGTATCAAGTAAAATTTAGGGGTTTTAAGGAAAAAAATGCATATAATCAAAAGATTTTAAGATGTAGTATGCACCTGATATGTTTTAAATAAAAAAGTTCTGAAAGTGAATGTCCTTTAAATTTAATGGGGGTTTTAATAAATGTAATTAGAGTGTAAGAGTTTAATTGCAAATTTATTAAAGGTTGAGAATGAGAATAAGTGAAAATAGTGTACGAAAAAAAGTTGTGAATTTACATTGTTGAATTCGGGGATTTTGTTCCTGTGTATCAATTATGTATCTTTTTTACGACACACGACAATAAAATGACACCTTGATCATTATCGTTTCGGGGATGGAACTAATTTTGTTTATTCATCTCATGGCTTATAAATGTCATATGAAACCGATGCAACAAAAATTTTTACATTTACGCTGTTAAAACGGGAATGATTCAGGTGTCATTTCATTGTCGTGTGTCGTAAATTGATAACCTGGATATTTTTTTGATCTGACAACGATTAAAGTGTCTGGCAACTCTGGTTAATGCAGTCAAATAAATAAAGAATTTTAACTCAACTATTTTGTTCAACCTTTTTTCTAATGGTGTTTTCTTGATTTGTTTGGGTTAACGAAAAAGGGTTTCTGACAAGCCTGGTATCTGAAAAACAAGAGAATACTTTATAAATTTGCTTAAAAATTGTTCGAGGTCTTCTCACATTTGCACTCACAGCCAGTGTTTCCAGGTTTGCAGAGCATAAAACGGCAAGTTTTCTAGGAAAAATCGTCATCATATTTTTAAAAATCGTCAAAATAAAATATATTTGTTAGAAGAGGGATAAAGTTTTAATAAAAAATAAAATACAATAATGGAATTAACATTTCAAATGTTAACGTGTTATCGTTGTAATATAACACGATTTTTGACACTTCTCTTTGGTTTAAACTTCGAAAATCATTATATTTTACAACGATATTCATATTTATAAAATGTTGAAAGATCAAATAAATACAACTTTAAATGAAACAAATTTTACCACTTGAACTGTTAATCACTTTTATCTACATAATTCTCTGAACAACATTTCAATAGCACAACTTTTTAAATCTTAAATTCTTTTACAACATTTGGAAATCCTTTAACAATAAGTCTGTTCGATTACTTTTCCAGTAAAGTTCAGTAAAAATTACTCAGTAACAAAATTACAAAGAAGAAGAAGACAAATTTCCAAAAAAGTAAACGAACGGAAAATGTGTAGGAATTATTAAATTAGATAAAACAGCTTGTTTTAAATATTAAAAAAAAATGAACTGGTCATTATGGAAAAGATAAAAATTAATTGAAATTGTAGACCAAAAAGAATTCAAATGTTTTTTAACTTCTTCCATAGTTAATTATTTAATATTTTTCACTTTAAATTCATAAACAATTATAATTTAATTTAACATTTGCTTTTGTTTACTAAAAATACAAGCATATTTTTTCAATCATATTTTTTTTTCTTCTTAAAATTTTTTACTGGCAAAAATGTACCCAGTAAAGACTTGTAAGTTCTTTGGCATCAAACTGCCACTTTACTCTCTCCATTTACCAGTGTTTACTGAGTATTTGTCTAAACGAACACCTTCCTTGTACAAATTTTTGTGTTATCGAACAAACTTAATGTTATATTTTCTAATTATTAAATTTTGGGACTTTATTTATATTATTAGGCCTGTTTTTTAAGCGCCGGGTTTATTTTTGGATTTATTTTGTTTCATTTAAAGTTGTATTTAGTTCATCTCTCAACATTTTATAAATATGAATTTCGGGCTAGAGATCTGTTTGTTTCGCAAAAAACTCCATGGCTTGTTTTTTTGATATAACGTTTTTTTTTTATTTTTATTTAAATCTAATTTTATAAAAATGTAAAAAAAAATTGCTCTAAAAATATAAACACAGAAACTAAATTAAGCTAAACCCATAATTAATTTATAAAAAAATAAATCCGGTTTGGATTAAGTTTTATTTAATTCTAGTATTTGCACTTTTGCAAAATTGTATTTCACGTCATATTAGCAAATACAGGAATGGGATGGATAAATAAATAGGTCTTTCTGACATACTAAACTATTGTCAAAAAATCGTAATTTTGGAAGCAAAAATTGTCCAATAGTCATTTAGTTATTTTGGGTATTAAATATCGTTAACGTGACGATAAATTGTCAAACCTGGCAGCACTACATGCGATTGCTACTAATGCATACATACATTTATAAATTTATAAAAACCTACATACAGACAGGGTGGCTGAAGAGTATTGCTACATTAAGAAAATCAAATAACTTTTTTTTTCAATACATATAAATATTTTTTTATTTTTTCATTTGAAAAGCAATACATTTTTATTAAGTATTTTTAATGGCTTTTAAAAAAACAATGTAATTAAAATGACTTCCACGCCCGATGACGTCAAATGCAAGCGAAATTTGTTAAAGGAAAGAAATGTAAATCCTTAAGCAGAACTGTCCGTATGGACTGTCTGGTGATACACATTTGAGCAAAAATATTCCTTGTCGAAACTCTAGAGGAGTGCCGCCTAATGTGCCCCTTAAGTTTGTTAGTTGCATTACCCCATTCGTTCATTTTCCTTAAATTGAAAGATGAATCAATGAAACCAAAAAATAATGGAACCGATTAATAACTCAGAAAAAAAGTTATTACGTTTTTTTTGTAGTGGCATTTATCAGCCACCCTGTATTACAAAAAAAACAAAAAAACAACAACAATATTTTGTGGGTTTTGTTTTGTTTTTGTACGTGTTGATTATGACCATGGATGGTATCCGATACTATGTGGTTATTGGCGCCAACGCTATTTTCTTTTATTTCGGTAACGGTATTTTAGGGTAACGATACTTTAGTTATTTCGGTAACGGGCTTTTAGCGTTAATGGTATTTTATTTGTTTCGCTAACGGTATTTTAGCGGTAACGTTATTTTAGGGGAAAAGATTTTTCAGTTATCTTGGTAACGGCATTTTAAGGGTAACGTTATTTTAGTTATTCAGGTAATGTTAATGCACACCTATATTTTTAGCACCATTATGCCCGAGTTTTAGTGGCTGGCTAGTTTATGATCATACTTTGGTAAAATATATCTATTTACAGAAGTTTTTTTTTTTTTCAGATCTTGTTAGATTATTTCGGTAACGGTATTTTAAGATATTGATATTTTAATTATATCGGTAACGGTATTTTATATATATTTATATGCATATTCTTGTGTATAAGCATTGAATGTAGGTATGTATGATGAAATAAATAGAATAATTTAAAATTTGATTCAAAATTTTTAGAGGTCTTCACACATTTTCACTCATAACTTTTGAACGCGTTAGGAAACTGCTCATGATATCAGCAAACAATTTGACTGAAAATTAGCAACACCTCTTCAGTATTGGCGGAGTATTTTGTATTTCCACAGACAGACGGACATGGCTATATCGACTTCTCTATTCATGCTGATCCAGAATATATATAGTTTATGGGCGCCCAGAATTTTTTTAAAAGATTTACAAACATTTGACAAAGTGAATATACCCTCCGCACTATTGGATGGAGGGTATAAAACAGCAATGCTTATAGTGGCTTTACTTTAACCCAGATTTTGGTGACAATCTCGTTATGAAACGTAATTTCAAACCAGATTTTCCATACAAATTCATAACTAGATTGTCGAACAATCTGGTTTAAAATTACGTTCAAAGTTATTTTGTAGCGATACAACACTGTGGTTTCCCCTATTTTGGGAGAGAAATTTGCAAAATGTGGCATCACCCTATAGAGAGAAAATGTAAACAAATAAAAAAAATTATTTAATTTAGGCAAACTGAATAAAACGAGTGTTAAACCCAATAAAATGGAATTTTTTATTAAAAGAAAAATTCAATTCATCATCCAGTTACTTATTTTTGTTTCCGGCAAAGACAATTTGTGCAAACAACATTGATATGGTGATTGATATGGTTTATGGGTATACCCATAAACTGGGTAAATCCTATCTCTAAAAATTACTAATATTATAAATAAATAAAACAATTGTAGCTCAGTTAAATACAACGAACTTGTTAATTAATTTAAAATAGCCATTAAATTCAGTTAATATTAACCGAATAAAAAATAGCCTACCAATGACATTTATATTGTATTTGGTTGCTATATTATTCACAGTACTATTTTATGTATTTCAACGTTTTCAACAATGTTTAAATAATTGTCTTATGAAATCTTCGTCCATATAGCCTCATCCTTATTGTATCTGCCATAAAAATTTCCAAAATATCATAGTTTTTGAGCTAAAATAAAATCAGTTCAAAATGAATATGATTTACTTAATTTTATAACATTTGTAAAGAAAATACCTTGCCACGCTTGAAACCGATTATATATAAACTTTTTTATGTTTAAAATAATTAACGTTATGAAATATTCCTGACAGTTTCAAATTTGTTAAAATAAATTTACATGGTAGTAGAGCAAAAATATTTTTTAACATTTAAACATTAGTTGATAGCAGTTATTTCAGTTAATTTGAAAATGTTTGGGTTCAACTGACCAACTGTGAAATTTTATCTGTGTGGCTAAATGTTTGTGGGTGTTGGAATTATGTTTTGGTTCACTGTAACGCTTGTGTTGTATTTAAATATTTGGGGCATTCGTCGCACAGACAAAACCAGTTCTTGACGCATAAATGTATAGTACACATATTCGTTGCACAATCCAAACTAGTTCTTGACGTATACCTATTGTTAATTTAACGTGAGATGTCGATCATAGTCAGTAATTAAAAGGGCAGCGACTTTTATGCAAAAAAATAACCCATTTGTTACCAAGCATAGATTTCGTGCGAATTTTTAAGAAAACTAGGTTGGTTTCCCAGTATGCATTTTAAGTAAATTGGTAAATTGTTTAGCATAATTGTAGTGTAGTGGTAGAATAGTAGTGGTAGTGGTAGAATAATTCATTGAAATTGCAATTTAGAAGCTTTTTACGCTCTTAAAGGGTTAATATATTTTAAAAAAATTATTTTTATGTATTAACAAGTCAAACATCTATCAAAAAATTGCACAAAATTTTTATTGTTGTTTTCGCACTGTTTTTAAGAATTTAGCAGTTTTTGAATATTCTTATTTGGCAATAGCAAATTTTGGATATTCAAAGCAAAAACAGGTTAATTTTTTGCATGCTTACATTTTTACATAGACGGAAAAATCTTGATTCGATTATTAAATTTTTTTTCCAAAAAGTACAAACCAGGGACCGTAAATAATGATTATGTTTGTTTTTTTAAATAAAAAAATCAATCACTTAGAACAGACATAAAAAAAAAAAATTCATTGCACCATTATTATTATGTTTTGCACGTCATGATTTTTAAATTTCTGATTATTAAAGTTTTCTTCAATGGTAATGATTATTTTTGAGTAATAATAAAAAAAAATCAGCCATAATCATTATTTTTGAGCAAAAAAAAATAAAACTCAAAAATAATCATTATTTATGATTTTTATTTTTTTCGCTCAAAATAAAACTCACTTTCATTACCCAACTCGTGGTACTATGCCAAAAATTTGGTTATGGCCCTAATATGCATGTATACTGGGCATTAAGAATAGTAAAGCTGGAGTGTAAATCTATAGCAAATTTAAAAAAAAATAAAAAATCAATGACACGAAGACTGCAAGCTGTTATAATTCAAATTGAAATGAAAATTTTTTCCATATCATTTTTAATTTTACGAATATTTAGTTTTTTTATAGATTGTTGTTTAAATTGGGTACGAGTAAAATACTATTACTAACTCGGTCAGTTATAAGGAATAGTCCAAAGTGAGCACAATATTAAAGTTATTAAAATTAATAATAATAAATATTAATAATAATAATAAATATTAATAATAATAATAAATTACCGCAACCAGTGCTTGATGTTGCAACTCGTTGAACACACTCCAAAAGTTCGAGGATTTTTGTGAAAGGCACCTAAAAAATTCCATGAAAGTGAGTTTTATTTTGAGCGAAAAAAATAAAAATCATAAATAATGATTATTTTTTAGTTGTATTTTTTTTTGCTCAAAAATAATGATTATGGCTGATTTTTATTACTATTACTCAAAAATAATCATTACCATTGAAGAAAATCCTTAAAACTCATAATATAATCATTATTGTGTAATTTTTATTATAAAACTCATAATGATTACGGTCCCTGGTACAAACAGTAAAAAACTGGGGGAATATTAATGAAGTGCTTAGTAATTATACAACTAGATATGTTTCACGTTAGTTTTACAAATTGTGGGGCATTGTGGTGTAATGGTTAGCGCGTTGGACTGTTACACAGATGGTCCCGGGTTCGATTCCCGGAGACGGCAACATCAATTTAGAAAAATAATATGTATGAGTTTTCTATCACTTATATGTATCGCTGTGCCCACCTTCGGTATTCCCATAGCACTTAACCCCACCGAAGTAAAATAATGAATCAGGGCTATGAAACAAAAAGCTTCAATAAATTCGCCAACTCTACATCAGGTGGCGAGCAACAACTGTTCTAAGACTTATCTACTCGCGCAATTACAGTGTTGTCATATTTGAAGCCCTTCATCTTTTACCACCTTTCATATCTCCACTATCCCCTTTCCAAAGAAAGCAACACATTAATTAATAGGAAGAATTTCCTGAGTGTTGCTTCTCTTTAAAAAAAAAAAAAAAAAATATATATGCATTTTTTTTAGAAATATTTTACTGGGCTTGTATATATTTTACAAAACTCTGTAAATATTTTAATAGAACTTTGTAAAACTAACTTGAAACTTATGTAGTTGTATAATTACAAAGCACTTCGATAATATTCCCCCAGTTTTTTTCTGCATGTGGCAACCCTAGAATTATAAACTTAAATATTTTTTAACTCAAATTTGTAGACAAAACTTCAAATTTTATAAAGCTTTTGCTGCGTTGTTATATCACCTTGCTATCAAAAGTTATAGCCTTTAAAAAATTGGTGTCTTGAAAGTTACGGTAAAAATTGGTTAAAGTTGGTCGATTTTTAAAAATTGTATTAATTACTCGAGTGTTGCTTTCAAACTGAAATCAAATAAAAATGACAACATGATATTTCTCATGTAGTGATGTATTGTGTGCACTCGCGAAAATGTGAACTAATTAAAGCCGGGAGTGTTCACGTTTGTGAGCTGTTCACCTTTCCGAATGCCAAAAATTTAAGGCAAAATGTATCAATAATGCCATAAGTTTAGACTAATTATACTTATTAAAATAATAATTGACATTTTATTAGAATAAAATAAGTAAATGATTTATTAAGAAAATTATTTACATACATTTGTATGAAGCAGGCACGTAGCTAGGGGGGCTTGGGGGCTAGAGCCCCCCCGAAATGATTTGACAAATTTAAAAACCTAATACAATTCGTTAGAAAGTAACAATGTTATTGATAAATTTAATATGAAAATATTTATTTTTGACTTGGATCAAATAGGAAATAGATTTATATGGTTCGAATCTTAAAATTTCGTTAGAAAACATCGCCTGCAAATGGGCGGCTATCATTGTTAGAGTTGATTTTCGACAAAAAGCACTAAATAAAATCATTTCATAAGAGATTTCGAAGTCTTTGACTTAAAATAAAATCAAAAAATTCTTTGAGACAATGCAAACTAAAAATTAAATATGTCTACACAGAAAAAACTAAAATTGAGTTTTAATTAAAATATTTGTTGATTCAGCAAAAGTTTAACTGAATTCGGTCGTGTTGATGCAATTGTAGTAACAACTAAAATAATTTGTATCTAATTATTATTATTTTCAATTACATATAGTTTTATTCACACCTATTAAAAATTTAATTGAATATTGTTTAATATTGGGAAAAATTACAAAATTTTAAAAAAATCACCAAAATTGTAAAAAAAATCGCCCAAAATTTAAAAAAATCGAGACCATTTGAAAAAATCGCAAAATTTAAAAAACAATCCTCAAAGCTACAGAAATTTAAAAAACTCCCAAAATAAACCCCAAAAAACATCACCACAATTAAAGAAACGCAAATTTTATACTTTAAACGATTTTTTTAATTTTGGCGATTTTTAAAATTTTTGCATTTGTTTCAATGTTGTTATTATACGATATAAAAACTGAAATTTTTTTATATAGAGCAATTCCATATGAAAACGATCAAAATTGGCAAATTTTTGGACGACCCCTCTCCGATTTTAAAATAAATAGTCTCAATCGATTGCCCAGCAAAAAATAATGTACCTACATATTTTTTTTTTTTTTATAGTGACTGGTTTAGTGATGGTGTGCACCACTGTCATGTGACAAAATTGAAGAATTCTTCATAAGGGACCTCATTGAAAGTTGTTTTAAAAACTACTTGTTAAATAATTAAAAATAATTCAATTATAAAAAATATAAAAACAATGAGAACAAGGTGGTCTCTTAAATGCTCTTCTCCTGTCCAAACAAGGAGTCGGGGCCCATTTTTTTATTGCTGATTCTTAAAGCAAAAATTATGAGGAATCCAAAAAAAATAAAATTAGTCGGAAAATTTAGGAGCTTCTGTGGAAAATCGGAAAATTTAATTTTCATGGGAAATTTTAATTTTCATGGGAAAAAAGGTAAATTTCTGAGAAAAATTAGGAAAATTTTATTTTTCAATTAAAGCCTGATTCAATACCTTTCCAACGAGCTATCACTCGTTGCGATCGCTTTAGTAGTTTTTATTAAAACAACTTTCAATGAGGTCCCTTATGAAGAATTCTTCAATTTTGTCACATGACAGTGGTGCACACCACCACTAAACCAGTCACTATAAAAAAAAAAAAATATGTAGGTACATTATTTTTTGCTGGGCAATCGATTGAGACTATTTATTTTAAAATCGGAGAGGGGTCGTCCAAAAATTTGCCAATTTTGATCGTTTTCATATGGAATTGCTCTATATTAGCACATAAAAATATAAAGTAACGCAATTTTATTTTTCGCGGTTTTCAAAAAGTTTTCCGCATAATCCTTTTTTTTTTATTAAACTAAAAATTAATATTTAGCTAAAAATTTAACGTAATTAGACAATAACGATGCATATCCAACTTAAAGTACACGAACGTTTTCAAATTTGACGTGTTTCGCGGATTGTATATTATATAGACAAAATAATGAACACAATAAGTAAAAAATGAAAAAATGCATTTTAAGGAAATGCACTTCATGCGGGAGGTTTTTGTTTCAAAATGACCTGAGAAAGCGATTTCTATTATTAATACATGATTGCCCATTACGTGTAGGTAAAAATCTAGCAAAAAAAAAAAAAAAAAAAAGCTGTTCGTGTGCAAAAAAAAAAACAAACAAACAAACAAATTCCTAGCTACGTGCCTGGTATGAAGATTTATGTAAAAATACTACATATGTATATATAAAATGTTTTATACTATATTAACTGTTAATAAAAAAATGGGTTTATAAAGGATCCGACAAATAACTTTTTTTTTTTTGAAAATGTTATAAAAAAAAAACTACTGAATATTTTCTCAAATTTCTTTTTTTATTTGAAAGTACTATCCTTCCGGTTAATAATGGAAAATAATTTAATTCAAATGGCTGCCTCGGCTGGCCATGCAGTAGCCTACACGATCGGTCCAATTTTTAAGCACATTATCGAATTATCGATTGTGTGCAGCTGTATTTCACCAATGGCTTCACGAGTATTGTCCTTTAAAGAGTCAATTGTCTCTGGCTTGTTGGCGTAACACTTATCTTTGACGGCATCCCACAAATAATAGTCCAACGGTGTCAAATCGCAGCTCCGAGGTGGCCAAACGACATTAGGTCTGCGGCTGATTTGAATTTTCGCACACATTCTGCAGCATTACCATGATTTTCAAAGTAATGTCGCAATATTTCCCAGCGTTGTTCAAGCGTATACACAACCATATTGGTTCAGCGGAAGGATAAAACTAATTATCTGTCAAATCAGACATGAGCTAAGTGTTAGCATTCACGAAATAAGCACTAGTTGAAAAAAAAAACGGTTTTTTGAACACATTTTGAAACAAAATACGAAAAAACAACCTTTCAGCAATAAGTAAAAATAGCAACTAAAATAGTTTCTATGTTTCTTCTGTCCTTAATGCAGTGAAACAGTTAAAATAGGGGAATCCCAAAACTTAGAAAAAATTTAATTCTTAACGTATTTACGCATTTCCAACTCACACATTGACTTTTTTTTCTGTTCACATTATAGGGCGTACGGCAAAATTTAAATGAGTTGATTCCACAACGAGTAAGAGAAACCCTAAGATCTGAAAGAAATACTTCTTTCGATCAAAACCAAAATAGCACTTTTGGATCTCAAAATAGGGCAAACATTAATGAGCAAACCAATAGATCTCAACAATCACAACAACAACAGCAATTTGAACGCCAACCATTACAGTTTCAGCAACAACAACAACCACCATATCCACCATATCAACAACAATACCAACAACAATACCAACAAAATTACCAGCAATATTCCCAACCACCTTTTCATCGACAAAACCAAAACCAACAACAACAACAACATAGACCACAGCCAGGTCCGACGCTATTCAGTCAACAAAATATGGCCATGGGATATGGAAACAAACCTTTCACACCACACCAATTGGAGAAGTGGAATATAAAATTTGACAGCGTAAACAAGTCACATAGTGTGGAAGATTTCGTTTTTCAAGCTGAGTGTTTAAGATTGGACTATGGTTGCCCTGAAGATGTATTCCTAAAACGATTTCATCATCTATTAAAAGATCGTGCAAATCGATGGTTTTGGGAATTTCGCCAACAAAATCCTACATGCCTATGGGAAACCTTAAAATATCATCTGATAAAAAAATTCAGAAATTATGAGAGCGATTTTGAAATCCAAAGGCGTATAGTAGAAAGAAGGCAGTTGCCCTCTGAATCAGCTGACGCATTCATCTCTGAAATCATGCGATTGAGAAATCAAATGAGAATGAAAATACCCGAATATGAATTGGTTCGTACTATAAAAGATAATTTGAAAGAAGGGTTAGTTCAATTAATTTACCCAAAGGATATTGATACAATGGATGAACTTTTAGAGGAGTGTAAAAGAGCAGAGCGAAATATTTCGAAAAGAAATGCAAATCGCCACCAAATGCAAAATTATCGCCGCGTGAATGAGTTAGAGTACGATGATACACTCTATGAAGATAATTACCAGATTGATGCACTTAATCAGGCCACAGCTCCAGCCAAACAACTTGTTTGTTGGAACTGCAAGAAACCTGGTCACTCTTTTGTAGATTGTGTGGAAGAACGGCGTAACCTATTTTGTTACAAATGTGGGTTCGATGGAGTAACATCACCAAAATGCCCTCGATGCCTGGGAAACACCCCGAGGAACATGTTGAAGGCTGGGCCCACATGTTCAAAGGAGAGTCCTGCCCAGTAAATAAAAATTTCAATTTCGAAAGTAAAAAAGATAGTAGTGTCGAACAACATTTTTTGTTAGATGAAAAAGTAGATTTAGGATTAGATAAACTAGGAAAGATAATAAATAGTTCAGAACCTGATAGTTTAGATAAAAATTTAGATTTTTATAGCTTAGGCAATGAAAATGATAAAATAAAAATCAAGGATGACATTTTTAGAAATTTTGATGCTAATTTAGGGCAAACGAGTAGAAACAGTTTGTCAGTTATGAAGCCAGATAAATTTAAACTAAGGGATGATGCTTTTAATAACCAATTGCCAAATTTTTCACCTGTTAAAAATGCCAATGAAGATTTACCTTTCCAAAAAAATTTGAAAATTTCGTTTCGAAATATTTACGGTAATTTGGCTAAACGCCCCGTTAGAAACCTTATGTCCAGCGATTCAATAAAATTGAAAAACGAAAATTGTAACGATTCAAAGTTCAATTTGAATAGTACCAATAGCGGAAGTAGTGATAATAGTTCTCAGACAAATAATATTACAGTAGAACCTCGAGATGCGATAGAAGCGAAAATTAAAGTTTTTGATAATAAAACCGTAGATCAACCAAAAAAAAATAAAAGGCTCAAACAAATTATACCATATAACGAACGATTAGAGAACTATAATCGAAGAAGAGAGGAAATTTTTCGCGATTTTGTACCCGAGTTGAGCAAAAAAGTCTCTAAAGCGAGAGAAAGTTACATCAGGAGAAAAAAAGAGCGAATGGACATTGCTGCCACTATCTTGAGCGTAGGAGACGATATAAGACCCTATTTAGAAGTAAAACTAAACGATTTAGAGTTAAATGGCCTAATGGATAGTGGTGCGTCTATCAGCTGCCTTGGCAAAAATTGCCTCGAAAACGTTAGAAAATTAAATGTACCAATTAGAAATTTTAAATCTTCGGTAAGAACGGCAGATGGTAAGCGACAACAAATTATAGGCAAAATTAAAGTATCAGCTCAGTGTGGCAACAAAATAAAAGACGTGATTTTATATTTAATACCAAATCTAACACAAGAACTTTATCTAGGTTATGATTTTTGGCAACAATTTGGTATAAAAATTTGTATGGATGGCATTGAGTTAAAAGAAATGAAATTTAACGAAATTGAAATCAGCGAAATCGAAGATCTGAAACTTCACCAATTGACGTCAGAACAGACCACTGTCTTAGAAAACGTAAAAACTGCATTTCGCTGTTATACTAAACACGGCCTTGGTAAAACACATTTGGAGAAACACGTAATCGATACGGGAGACGCAGCAGCTAAAAAGATGCGATATTACCCGGTTAGCCCAGCAGTACAAAAGCTAATATTTGACGAATTAGATCGCATGTTATCCCTCGATGTGATTGAAATAGCTAAAGATGCTGAGTGGAATAACCGCACGACCTTGGTTATTAAACCAGGTAAAAACCGTTTGTGTCTGGATGCGCGAGAACTGAATAAAGTTACTAAAAAGACGCATATCCGCTCCCCAATATAGACGGATTGTTAGCAAGACTTGGGGACACTCACTATATTTCGGCCATCGATCTAAAGGATGCATTCTGGCAGATTTCTCTGGAGGAATCAAGCCGGCCTAAGACAGCGTTCACAGTCCAGGGAAGGCCACACTATCAATTCAAAGTGATGCCTTTTGGTCTGTGCAACGCTGCCCAACGTCTCTGCCGAATGATGGACAAAGTGATTCCTTCAGAGTTGAAAGACCGAATCTTTGTATACTTAGATGATCTCTTAGTGGTCTCACCAGACTTTGAAACACATATGAAAATGCTACAAATCGTTGGAGATAAACTTACTGCCGCTGGTTTAACTATAAACATGGAGAAATCAAAGTTTTGTTACAAAGAATTAAAATATCTTGGATATATCGTCGGAGGCGGAAAGTTAAAACCAGACAATAGCAAATTAGAGGCCATTTTAAATATAACACCTCCTAAAAATCCAAAGGAAGTAAGAAAATTTCTGGGAACCGTTGGATGGTACCGTCGGTTCATCCACGATTTTTCTACGCTTACTGCACCATTAACCGACACGCTAAAAAAATCAGCTAAATTTATATTGACACCTGATGCCTTAAAATCCTTCGAGGAATTAAAATTGCGCTTAGTTTCGAGTCCAGTGCTATCCAGGCCTGATTTTAATCGACCCTTCTTCGTTCAGTGCGATGCTTCAAACGTTGGTATAGGAGCCGTTTTATTTCAAAAAGATGATAATGAAGGAGAGCATCCAATCGAATATTTTTCAAAAAAATTAAACCCAGCACAAAAAAATTATTCGACTACAGAAAAAGAATGCCTAGCGGTATTATTAGCAATCGAAAAATTCCGTCAATATATTGAGCTTATGGAATTTACTGTAATCACAGACCATTCTAGCCTTCAATGGCTAATGAGGCAACAGGACCTCAACGGACGTCTGGCTCGATGGAGTCTGAAACTCCAGGGCTATAAATTTCCAATCGAGCACAGAAAAGGTACTAAAAACGTCGTTCCTGATATGTTGTCGAGGCTAGACATGGATGAGATTGCAGTAGAGACCTCAAAAATTATTGATTTTAACTCTGATGAATTTAAAAATGGAAAATATTTATCGCTAATTGACACCATAGAGCAAAACCATGAAAGACTACCAGACCTGAAAGTTTGTGAAGGCGTAGTTTACAAAAGGGTAAAATTCAATCGAGAGGATATAGATAATGAAGATGAATGTTGGAAAATTTGGCTGCCAGAAAACCTATCTGAAGAAATAATAAAAAATTCTCATGAAAATAGCACATCACATGGTGGTACCTCAAAAACATTATACCATATAAGAGAATTCTTTTATTGGCCATCGATGGTAAAACAAATTAAAAATTTTATACAAAATTGTGATACCTGCAAAGAAATTAAGCACCCAAAACAAGTCCTACGACCACCCATGGGCAAAGAAGTAAAAACCGATAGGCCATTCCAGAAAATATATATAGATTTTCTTGGGCCCTACCCACGTACAAAATCTGGTAATGCCTACATTTTTATTGTGCTTGATCACAAAACAAAATTTGTTTTACTTAAGGCTATGAATAAAGCAACAACAAAATTAGTCAACAAATTTCTTAGGGACGAAATATTTCATAAATTCGGAGTGCCAGAGGTTTTACACTCCGATAATGGCAAACAATTTACCTCAGAAATGTTTCAAGAACTTTTAAATCTATATGGTGTTAAGCATTTAAGAACCCCGATACACGCACCCCAGTCGAACGCCAGTGAGAGGGTAAATCAAACGATCCTGAGCAGTATTAGAAGCTATTTACAAACAGATCAGTCAAGATGGGATGAAAATCTGTCCAAAATCGAATGTTCTCTACGTTCTACTATACATTCTTCAACAGGAGTCACTCCTTATTTTGCTCTAACTGGATTTAACATGATTACGCATGCACAAGCTTATGAAATTTTAAGAAAACTTGGTACGATTGACGACGGTGAAATTTTAGTGCTTCCTAAATCAGCCCAGATGCAATTGATTCATCAAAAACTAAAGGAAAAACTGCATTCAGCCTATGAAAAAAATGAAAAGTCATACAATCGCAGAAGTAGAATTGTAACTTTCAAGCCAGGTCAGGAGGTATTCCGAAAAAATTTTGTACAAAGCAATTTTGCAAAAGGAATCAATGCAAAACTTTGTAAACCCTGGCTGAAATGTCGAATTCGAAAAGCAGTCGGTAGCAGTCAATATGAAGTCGAGAATTTAAAAGGTCAACTTATTGGCATAATACACTCCCAACATCTAAAACAATAAAGCCTACTCAAACTTAAAAAAAAAAAAAAATGAAATTCTTACCACAAAAAAATTGCACACCATTACAGCTACACGCTTATATAAAAATCCAAAAATTAATTCCCAAATATCATAGAAATATCATCAAAAAGACAGGGGAAGAAAAGCTGAAAAAAAGAAGAGAACAAGTTAATAGGAAAATTAAAGGAAAAAAAAAAAAGTGGAAAACCTGAAACGAGAGAATAAAAAAAAAGAAAATTAGT